>JASTWP010000452.1:0-149711 GCA_030770255.1 Temnothorax ravouxi
AATTAAATAATGCGATTTTTTACGTTTAAAATGCAATTTATAAGTTACGAATTTAATCATCTCTTTCATGAACAACTGATATGATAACGAGGACATTACTGAGCATTTGTACAGTACCAAGGGTTCTGTACCAAGGCATTAAGGAAACGACCGATATATATATCTATAAATGATACACATTAATCCGACAAATTGGATTAGTTTAAAAGGTCTATGTTATCAATAAGTTGATAATACCATCGAAAATCCGGCGCACCCTCCCACAATAACACGAAGAATTCGTGGTACGCAGATTCGAGATAAATATTGAGAACAGGATTATCACAACTTTTTCAATAACCAAAATGCCGCAAAATAGTTTTATCTTACCGTGTAAAGGCCTACAAAGCGTGTACTCGTCGAAGACAATGAACACTAATGACAAACGAAGCAAACATTTTTATCGAATATTTTCACTTCGAGCAACTTTGAGGATTTTAGATATGTATACTTGACTTTTGTTATAAGCAAGTACGTTGCAAGCTCGAAATAAAAAAAAGGAGATTTTCAGGTAAACGCATAGCATAATTTAAAACACTCTGAATTCTGTAAAACTTTCGTTACATTATGTAGAACGTATGAGGTTTCTATAGGTAAAGTCTCATAACAGAGCCTGATATCGCCGTATTGTTTGACGATAATTAATTAAAGGGATTATTATTGATTGCGGCATTGATTACTTATAAAGATTTCATTTGTCTTCGCAACTATTAATCACATGCCGATTTATGTGCAAAAACCAATAGAAAAATGAGAAGCAGCGGCCATAATCAACTAAAAGCAGGTAGGAAATAAAATTTGGAAATAAAAAACTTAAAATACTTTAGAAAAAAAATATATATATAGAAGAAAGTCCTCTATTATAATGAATCCTAATATGAGATGGCGGAATTTACAAGCACAATAATAATATTAATTATTTTTAAACTCTTATTTTCCACCTATAAATTCTACGTCTTTATAACATCTCGTACGTACATTTCGCTGTTCGTTTTCGCAAACAAATAAGGGGAGGTCGTGGTAATACTATTAACATACTTGAGCGGGTGTGTTTTGAGGGGAGATATAGAATGTCCAACGCGCACAAACACATACACACATGAACACTTGCAAAGTATGCGTTTTGCGGTCGCGCGAAGATCGCGCCGCGATCTCTGGAGATGTGTTCGTTGTTTTCGAATAAAAGTGAAATATATTTGTGTTACTGTAAATGTAACGTTACATCGTATAATTTATTGCCTCCTGCCCTTTTACAGCAATCTATAATCGTTTTAACAATTTAATCACCTGTTATAATTTTAATGCATTTTTTTATATATCAAAAGCGAGAGAGAGAGAGAGAAAGAGAGAGAGAATTATATGAAATATATACGCAATAAGATTTTAATTCATATAAATATTGTGTTATGATAATTTCTATTAATCATTGCAGTGATCAAATTGTTTAAAATATGGCATTTAATATTAGCATATAAAATAATAAGAAAGTAAAATATAAACTCCAAAAGAACGCGTGTTATGTTTAAGTACAAGCCCGTCAGAGCAATCACGCATGAATCACGTGTACGCATGAAAATAATACCATACTATTAAGTTCATTATTTTTTCTTGAAATTGTAAATCTGTAACAGGACGAGCAGAGAACCCGATTTGGACGAGAACGAGCTGATCTGATTAGAAAAATGCCGTTAAACTTGGCATTTTTTGGATTTCTTTACTCTGATAATCATCATTTTATGCATCAATTGCCATGTGTTATTTCAATATATTATTTTGATATGTAATTTCGTATTTATTTAAATGATACGTACTTTCACTCGATATTGGCCATATAGGACTTCATTTGTATGGAAACCTTGAGATGCATTTTTAGATGAGCCTGGAACTGGATCTTTCTCCTCCTTTTCATCAGAGAGGACCTAAACTGCGTAGAGGAAGAAAAAAATGACACGTAGACACATATAGCCGCTCACGCAAGCAATGGCAGAAAACACAGGTAAGATTGTACAGTTTTTTAACATTTCTTTTTTTTTTGTTTCAAAAATTTATCTTATCTTTTTTATCTATTCCATAATATCTTAGTTTAAAATTCTGGTTATTTTTAAAAAAAAGTATCCAGAAATAACTGTAATTGTTAGTAGTTGTCACCTGAAGTTAATAGCGAATTAAAAAATCAAATTTGCTCGTCGATAAACATTTCAAAGTTACTTGTCTCGCAGTCACTGTCAAATTTTTTACTTAAGTGTGTATATCATCGATACTTCTCCGATGTTCTATTATTTCTATATGTACATTTGTTTTAAGAAAATATTATTGTTTCAAGCGTTAAAATAATCTTAATTATTCCTTTCCTTTTTAATGATTGATGATATTAAGTAAAAATATAAGATAAGAATAATATTGTAGAATTGTGTTTTTTCCATTTACATTTTAAGTCAAGTTATGAAATCTTTAGAGCAACAGTTTCAAAGGTTAAAGTCAGTGGAAAGGTAAATTAATATTATATAGCTAAGTTCCACAATTATAAACAGCTCACGTCTTGAAGCAACAAATATATAAACATGAATACATTTGATGATTTAGGAATGTTCTGGATAGTTTGTCAGAATGCTACAAAGTTGATGAAAATTTAATATCATCATATATATTGCTTTTATTTATATATAGACGCACCAAATGACAAATTCAAGCTGCATAAGGTAAACTAGTAAAAAATTAACGACGAATCCATCAGTCTCGAAGCTGCCATATGCTAGCAGCTAGATCTATATTATATGGAATCAAAACAAATATAAATCTATACTTGGCGGTCAATTTCTGGATCTGCGCAGTTGTTTTTTTAACAGATATTACTTACACTTTATTATAATAATATTTTAATAATTAATATGTTAATATTTTAGATTTTTTTTCATATTTTATTTTTATATATTTTATATACATTTTACATATATGTTTAAAATAAAATGGAAAATTCTAAAACAATACGTTGCCTCAGCAATCTTTGTCAAGTTACATATTATAATTATGATGCGCTGATAGAATAAGAAGGATATTTAATCAGATTGATCGAAAAATTTATTTAGATTTCTAGTATATGACTTTTATTATTGTCGCGTTCAGTGGATTCAGTGAAGGCTAACTGCAGACTCAATGCAACAAAATATGAAAATATTAAACGCTACACACATAAAGTATATATATATATATATATATATATATATATATTAGGATTAAAAGTTGAATTTGTATTATGAATTTAGCACTTGTTTTAGGTACAAAGAAATATTTTATTATTTTGTTCCCAACTTTACATTATTTTAATGCAAGTTATTTTTTTTTTCTGTAATTATATATGTATAGTTTATAATCGTATATTAATATTTTTGTTCAAAAACTTTAGAAATGTTTTATTTAAAAAGTTGACTGTTTAAACATTTAATTAAATCGATTAAATTTACTTGTTTATTTTGTGTTAATATTCCAATTTTGTATTAATTTTCCAATATTAATATTTTTATTTTATTTGTATAAATATATTTTAATATTTGTAATTTTATTTTAAGTTTTTCTGCGGTTGCAACAAATATTGGTATTTAATAAATCAAGCTTCATAGAGTATTAATAAACTCGTTATTACCAATAACCCGTGCTATTTATCTTACAAAAACTTTTATGTATAATATTAATTTTATTTCTATAAGAGTGTAATGATACGTTTTTCGAATCAGATGAATACACTACTGTGCTACGTTCTTGACCTCTTGCACCTTGTACATGCGTCGAAAAATTGCGCAACTGTCATGGTGGGGCTGCAGCGTTCGCTTTGGAGTTTGGACGCTTTCGTGCTGAAAGCATCGCTCCATCTTTTTTCAACGTGTGATGAGCAATAAAGATGGACTGACGCTTTTAGCACGATAAAGTGCCCAAAGCGGTCTGGGGTCTGGCTGGAGTCTGGGATGGGATCGCCGACACGTGAATCACGTGGTTCGTACAGGCAAGAAATATAGGTTAGATTTTTAATTTAACACATTCTCTCTTTCTTTTTCCCCAAAAATCTAGCTTATCGCTCGTAACATCGTAACTTACGATGTTTGCTATAAAATCTCCAAAAAATATATTCAAAAATTATTGTCACATAAAGATAATAACGAGTTTAAAAAATATACTTTGTTCGAATTACATTTCGTAGCTACTTGTCTCCGCGGTGTCATCGTCAAATGTTTAACTTTGCGCATGAAAAATTTTCTAATGCATCGCTATAATTACAGTCGACATGGAGACGCTCTTGAAAGAATTAGCTGTGGAACTGTACGAGATTCAGGCCGTGAAATTCGGGGAGTTTAAGACGAAAATCGGCCTGAAAACGCCGGTATATTTTGACCTGCGTATAATAATCTCTTATCCGAAATTAATGGTAAGTATATTATACATATGTGAGCATCTTGATATATATATATGTATTGTAGATTTATATCAATGCAGATTAACTTTAATCTCGATTTAATTCGCTTTTTATCTTTTTCAAATTCTTAAAACCAGAAGAAGATAAAAAGTAAATTAAACCGAGATTAAAGTTAGCCTACATTGGTAGAAATGGACATCGGAAATCTTGACTAAGCTCTGGTTAACTTAATTGATGATTAACTCATTAGATGATATCACTTTTTTCAAGATGGATAAAGGTACTAATTTTCTGACGCATAAAACAAATATTAAATTACAGACAACTGATGATTACATAATCAGAAAATTTTGCTGTAAGCACTTTTGCCAGTTGAATTGATTTTCAATTGAGTTAATTGAAATTTGACGGAAGTTGCTTACGCTGTGCAATGTTAAAAAGGATAGTAATTCATTTTTCTTTATCGTAGGCGAAATTAGCGAGAGCTCTGTGGACACTGGTGGACGATCCTACGAAAGTGTCCCGAATTTGTGGTGTCCCGTATACCGCCCTGCCATTAACGACTTTGATATCGGCGGAGGAAAATATTCCCATGTTGATGAAGAGAAAAGAGGCAAAGTCGTATGGCACGAAGAAGTTAATTGAGGGTGCCTTCTCACCCGGTGAGACTTGCGTGATCATTGAGGATATTATCACGAGTGGTAGTAGCATTTTAGAAACTGTCGACGCCTTGAAGAAGGAAAATCTGAGTGTGACAGAGACTTATGTGGTAATCGATAGGGAGCAAGGTGGCAGAAAGAATATTGAGAATCATGGGCTCAAAGTCAAGAGTCTGTTTGTCACTACGCAACTTATGAAGTATCTCCTCGAGGCTGGAAAGATCACACCTGAAATGTTCAAGGTTGTTGATGATTACCTGGCAACAAATCGGGCACCGAGCGTTTCTGTTCGAGGTAAATTATTTGCAATAGATATTTTATAATTTTAATATGCTGAGCACACTCTACATTCTAATTTTGTTCCAATCTTAATAACTATTGCTTTTATCTACAGGTGTGCCGGACGACAGACTGGAGCTGCCATATAGTAAACGCGCAAAATTAACAATGAATCCATTGGCCTCAAAACTGCTGGAGCTAATGGAATCGAAGCAAACTAATCTCTGTTTAGCGGCCGACCTAAAGGAAGCGGACGCGATTTTGGAATTAGCAAACGTGACAGGGCCTCATATTGCCGTGCTGAAGACTCATGTGGACATCATAGAGGATTTCAATGAAAGCTTTGTTCTTCGGCTTAAGAAACTGGCGAAGCAGCACAGATTTTTATTGATGGAAGACCGCAAGTTTGGCGATATTGGCAACACGGTATCGTTGCAGTACAGACACGGCTTGTACAAGATCGCCGAATGGGCCGACTTGATCACGGTGCATCCGGTATCGGGAGCGTCTGTCATCGACACGCTGAAGAAAAGTGTGGAGAATATCAGCGAACCCCGTGGGATTTTTCTGGTCGCCGAGATGTCGTGCGAAGGTGCGTTGACCACCGGCGATTATCCGAAGAGCGCGGTCTCGATGGCGGAGAAAGCCTCCGATCTGGTAGTAGGCCTCGTGAGCCAATCCAATCTTTCGGCGCAACCCGGACTGCTCCAACTGACACCCGGCGTCAAGCTGTCCAAAAGTGGCGACGGGTTAGGTCAACAATATAACGATCCGAGATCTGTTATCAATGCCGGTGCTGATTTAGCAGTCGTTGGCAGGGGTATCACGCAGGCGCCTGACGGTTATCTGAAGGCCACTTTAGAATACAAAAGGGAACTTTGGAACGCGTACGAGGAGCGGATAAATGCATTCAGTATTACATAGTGATATATTGTAATTGATATATCATTTACAAATTATTTTTCTACAATTTTATCTTCTGTTCCAGCGGGATCTGCGCAGATATTTTTCCAGCACTTGTATTTTTTTAATGAACATTTTAATTGTTAGATTTCCGCAGTTCAGTTTTTGCATATATTCCTTTTTTTTCGATAAAATAAAAATATAAAACACATACGTATGTATATGCATACATATCATTTTATATGATTTTAAATTTTTCAAAGATAATCTAAATTATAGTAAAATAGAATGAAAAATTCTAAAACGGTACATTGCCTGAGCATTTATCTTTGCTAAATGATTATGACGCGCTAATAGAATAAATATATTTAATCGGATAAAGTAAAAAGCTACTTTATATTTTTGGTAAGACTTATTTTATCTATAGAATAACAAAGACAATAGCAGGAAACCTACGAGTTTTTCAATCGATTTAATGTTAAAAATAGGTATGTATTTATTATTAATCAAACTTTGCATAATTTGCACAAATACACAATTTATTCCACAGAAATGATAAGTATTATTTTTATATGAATACATAGATATATATAACACATACATGTATACAAAGCAAAACTCTGTTCTTTTTTTCCATTTTCTGACAGATAAATCTAAAGGTGTTTACAGGATGTAAGGCTCTTCTTCTCGTCGTAATTTTTTTTTTTTTAATTTTTTTAAATAAGTGATCACGAATTTGAAGTTAGTAACCGTCGAGCGCATACGTAGTACAATATACGTTCAGAAGTTATTTTATTAAACGAATCCTCTACGTTACGTATTGCTTTCTCACAACCCATCCTCTGACGTACTATACAATCCTTTTTTGAAAAATTTTATATTTTAAAAATATAAAATGCAGTAGCTTCTCGCGCTTGCGTGTAGATAACAAATATAATAACACACATTATGAAACTGAAATATCGAGCGAATCTCAATCTCTGTTATCGAAACATGGATTTAAGAGAATTAAAGAAAAGATGGGATTTTTGAGAATTAGCTGCTCGATCTCGTTGCGAATCGCAGATCGCCGAGAGAGAGGCGGCACGCGGCATCGTCCTGAAGTCAGTCACGCGCCATTCGTCAGCGTCGTCAGCGAGCGGCGATTTTTCCGCGCGATAATGCACGTCAGGTGTCAGTCGACAGCCGCTTGTCGTCGCGCGCGGATCAGAACATCGAAAAAAGGGGAGGGAGAGAGAGAGAGAGAGAGAGCGTCACGACAGATCCTTGAATCTTCCGCAAAACCTAACTGATAACGAATGTCGCGACGGTGACGGCAACGATAAGCTGACAATGAGCCTGAGCATGTCGGCGTGACATATCGTTCGCACCATCGTTAACAGGTAATAATTATCGCTGCGCAATTTGTTTAATCCCGTAATCGCGCCATGTGCCGCCAACCTCGCTTCGCTCGCCGCGGCACCGTTTCGATATACGCGAAAGCGTATATGTTGTCAAAATGATCGAACGACGGCCGACGGACGGCGCGCGGAATGAAACTCCGCAGCGTACAAATTTGAATTTCTATATACGATTCCGCAAAAAAAAAATGGACGTGACATTTCACGGGCTGCGCTTCTTGTCCGCCGATTTTAGAGAGCCGAGGCGGCCGAGGTCGGCATCGTCCTTCGTCCCTCATCGGCACACCGCCACCGCCACCGGCGCGGCATGACGGAGACGACGACGCTGACGGAATTCGAGGAAAGCGTGTCCTTCGACGCGGACGATCCGGACTTCGCGCCGCCAACGTCGGACGCGGTGCGAAATGTCCTTCTCTGCGACGCGCGTCGCTTCGCCGTGGACGCCAAATACGACGTTAGCAAAGGTAAGGCACACCCTGACTGCCTCCTAATCGCTCTCCCCTCCCCACCTCCTCTCGTCGCCGGCGGCGGCGGCGTTCTTTATTTTTAGCCTATTTTTAGTCTAATTTTAGCCCTCACTTTAAACTCGCCTTAATCGCTTCAATTTACGGCGGACTAATGATCGTAATGGAAGAAGGGGAGGGGACTGAATGTTAGAAATTGAGCGATATTATTATACTATCGATTTTATTTTCACGGTATTGAGCTTCGAACGGTGTGCAGGTGCCGTTTTAAAAAGAACGCCCAGCTTGTACTTTCCGTAAATAACCTACGCTCAGAGAGAGAGAGAGAGAGAAAGCTCTCTTTCTTCTCTTCTTTTCCGTTTCTTCGTGAAACGGTGACGTGCAATAAGGCGCAAGTTTTAGAACAATATTTTTAATTAATTAAAACTAAACGTCAATTCCCCCTTATAGAAATTTAATACTGTAAGTGATTTTTTGGCTAGTGATTAATCATTTAAAAGCACTATTAAAAGCACTTTTAACAGTGCACTTTTAACAGTGCTTTTAATAGTGCTTTTAAGTGATTAATTACTAGCCAAAAAATCACTTACAGTATTAAATTTCTATAAGGGTCAATTATTTATTTATCGAGTGAATCAACGATAAAAAGGCCATTATAATTAAAAAGAAAAGAACTCACGTTGTTACAAAATACAGCGTGCAATCATTTTATTGTATTTTTAGACTAGACCTGTCTCAAGGTCTAAGCAAAATCGATGCCGAGATTATGGGATGTCGATGATGGCGAGGTGTCGTTACTTCACATTGCAATATTACGATATTGCATAAGACGATAGTACATTTTCGACTCGTGCGGTTATGAAATTTTGTGGAAAGTAGATAAACTAACAGGAATTGACATTCCACTTTCTAAATTTATATTCTATAAAACTCACACGAACGTCGATGATATCTCGATATCAAGAACGCGATCCTAAAAAAAACTCTGCCCTTTTCTACTATCCTGTCTATCCTTCCGTCCTCTTGCAAGTAAAGAATACAATTTTTCAATAGAAAAACCAAGTTGTATTATATACCGCTTTCTAAGTCACGCTTTATTCGGTTATATCGCTACGTTTTACACTCTAAAAGATCGACAAGATTGTCTATCTAATCGCTTCTAAGATATACAAGACGCGAGGTATACAATGGTGACGGTTTGTGACGAGAAATTGGTGACGAGATAAAGAGAAATCCGCGCGAAATCCGAGCTTAGGCGATCTCTAAAATAAATCGGCAATTATCTCCGAGGAGATTGGGTATTTCTCGTTTCGCAGCTTCTCCGCGATACTATACACTTTAAATCCAGTGTATTATTTTAACTGAAGTTCTTCTTACACATTTCTTTTGCCGTTTTAAATCACGTCATTTAACACGGTTGAACGTATTAACTTTTAATTTGATACGATTAAACGGGTTAATTTAATTAACATGCAACAAAACATGTAAAACGAGCTTCAGTCAAATGTGTCATTTTCAGACGTTTAGGCGTGCAGAAGTAACACACTTGGATTTATAGTGTCCGTTTTGCTTTCCCACACAATCAGAAAATTCGTGTACTTTTGTGAAAAAATATGACGATTAAAGTTTTTGTATTAAATAATCAACATGTGTAAATTTTTAACACATATCTGGTATGTTAACCAAACAAATATAAAATGTAAAATTATTAAAATGATTTAAAAAATATATTAAAGTAACACATTTTGTATACATATTTATTAAATGTGTTAAAATTGACAGAAAAAGAGTGCTGATTTTACTCCATAAGAGTTGTTACATTTGTAAAATATAAAAAGGACATTTCTTATGTGTTAATCTCATCATAAAAGTTATGTCAATTGTACACCCAATTAACTCCAAATTACGATCAATGAAAATATTAACATAGTATCAGTGTTACACTTGACACAAACACATTATTAACACCAGAATTGAGTGGATCGTACACAAGTTTTCCTGTGTTTTAATGTGCAGTGACGCTCGTGTCGGTGTGCCCTCACTACTGCCCTCGTACATTCGTAAAGCGGCCACCGGCCACGCGCCACGTCCGGATCGGCGCGGCGCGTGACCGATGCGTGCGATATCGCGACTCGACGAGCGTCGCGCGTGTTATATTTTAAAGTGCGCAAAACGCGAAATTCTCGCGCGCGCAATTTTCGCACGGATATTCGTATACGCGGCATTCCTGATGAGTGATGAATAACGAAAAAGAGAGAGGCGCGCGCGCGTCGGCGCTCGATCCGTTCTTACGCAAAGACCGACCGCTCGCACTTTCATCCGTCGATCTTTGTCCGGCCGTGATATGAATGAATTAACGATGACACGGCGACGGAAGTGCTACATTTGCAAAGCGAAATCTTTTACGTAACGGAATTTTCCTCGCGCACGTTCATTCGGGCCCGGTCACGATTAATCCGAGATTATATTCTTTGTAGGAAGGGGAAAAAAAAAGTCCATCTTTTATTTAAAAGACATATTTAAAACGCGTGTCTGGAAAGAGATAGCACAACTCAGTGACGTGTTTGCAATAGCTTTTGACTTTTATGTGCCGTCTGGATTGTCTGGACTTTATCTCTGGATTCGAATAAAAACACGCACGAATTTTGGCGCGAGAATATGATTAATTCGGTACATCGCTGAATATGATTTTAACATCTAAGCTTCTTTATCTCTCTCTCTTCGATTCATATAATATAAATGTAGGGATAAAAGCGCATTAAAGTGAATCGCGAAAGTTTTTATAAAATTAGGTAAACATTCGTGAAAAGTCAAGATCGTTAATATTCTGATTGCAGGATCAGGTTATTTAATCTTTTAATACATTTTATATAGACACAAGATTTTTTTAAATCGTAGATTTATATTAATTTTAAGTTGCTACTGCTGTTTAATCCCGTTAAAAACGTGAAGCGAGAAAGGTGCATGGGGACGCGGAGAGAGAGTAGTAATATTTTTAAACGAAGACTCACATCTCGAGAATGGCGTATATTCAATTTCGCGGAATCAAATCTCGCTCTGTGTTGGTTCCGCTAACAATCCGCCTACTCTTTGCATATATTTCCATGCTGCTGCGATAAACCGCGATCTTCTCTCGCGGAGAGATGAATCAGCGCGCAGACGAAAATGAGGATCTTCTCGGAAGGATCTCACGCGCGGAGAGAACGCGGCGCTCCTTATCGTTCTTGCCCCACCCCCCGTCGTCGTGGGGCACGCTATTATTATATTATACTAACACGCACGGCGAAGGGCACGAAACTCGATCTACCGACAAAATTGGATCCGCGACGGCTATCGTCTTCCTTCCCGAGAACTCGACGTATGTCGGAACCGATGCCGGTGGTAGTGGTGTTAAGTATACGTCTCGCACGTGCATTAATCGTGCAAATAAAGAGTATCCTTTGTTATATATGCGATAGGGGAGAAGGAAGGGTAGAGAGACGCTCCTTCGTCGCCACCGTAGGGTATCATTTGGGTTCTTGGGTAGGTTCATTTGTAAATGATAAGGATTGACGAGTATTATTTTACAAAAAGGGAGAGTTTAGTGTGTATTAATATAGCCACAATTAAAGCATTACATGGCTAAAATTAATTAAATGAAAAATTATATACCGTAGAATCATATATTATTTGATCTTTTTATTTAAAAAAAAAAATATACTTTATTAATCTTATTACGTACTATATGTATATTGTGTATGTGACTGCATTTCTTGAAAATAAAAATAATAAATAAAATACATGATTTTATATATAGATATATCGTATATTTGCTATTTGCTATTTTTATTTTTAAAAGAATATATACACCCACATATGTATAAGGATATGTTTTTTCTTCCAAAATAAAATATCAAATATCCCGAAATAAAATATCAAATAATATGCGATTATACATATGTATAAGGATATGTTTTTCCTTCCAAAATAAAATATCAAATAATATACGATTATACATATATTCTGTTACGCACACCAAACCAAAATTAAGAAATTATATAATTCTATTTCATACGTTACATCTTCTTTGTGAAATATTTAACTTTAGACAAAAAGATTAAACGTAGAAATTAATTAACTAATTTTTAGCTTGATATAATTTTGCACGTATTTATAATTACCGTACAGTTCTCTACCCTATCAAACGCATCGGTTTCTTATAATCGCCCGTTAGATGGCGACTAAAAGCCTTTTTTCTAAATGGAGAATATTGAAGCTGGATAATCTTATGACTATATAGTACTATATAGTACTATATAGTACTCAACCTTGTATTCTTTTTTTCATGCAATATAAAAAAAATGAAGAATATATTGATGAAAGTTAAATCGAATCTTACAAAGGTATCACATTCATATGTCATTGCATATCTTACATATGAAGTAAATGAGAAACAATTGTAATTATAATGCGTTTAAATTTATTCCTTTACGTATTTCGTTTCTCTGCGCAGTGAATTTTTTTTAACGGCCTCAGTTTTTTATTTGCGTCGTTGCACAATCTGCTACATTGCATGCACGAAAAAGAAAAGATGTTAAAGAATTGCTTTCGATGTAGAACATATTCTGATAAAAAAAAGCAGACAAGTTCAAACCCGAGAGATTGAATTACGCGTGCACGAGTTTTGTTCTCCTTACACGTGCGCACGTGGCTCTCTCGTGTACACGCGAGTTCAATAATACATATTACACGTGAACCAGCGAATTCACCGGGATATCCTATTCCGCAGCGCTTCTACGTTTTTGCGCGCGAAATTTTCTGCGAAAACAAGGCGCCGGGTTTATCGAAGACCCCCTGCGTACGTAGGCGCCACGACCTCTCAACTTTCACATTAGCGTCTGTTCTGTGATAACGAATAATAAATCATACCATACTACGTATATGCTGGTTATCTCAGAAATTATTACCGCTGTCTTCTCAATTGACCTCTACATGAAGTTAATTCCATTTTTAGAATGTCGACAAAGTTTTGGGGTTCTTAATACGTTCCCAGAAAACTTTTGCTACTAATTAAAGATATAGAAATCCAAAGGTACATATGTAGTTCACGAAAATGATGAAATAACTTTTTTATTTTCGATTAAGATAAAAAAAGTGAGTTAAAACAACATATTTTGGACTTCTTTTTACCTTTTTACGTGTAGTAACTCTAAATTGTTTGCTCTCCTCTCGTTCTATCTAAAAATTTATTTTTATCACGAAATTATTCTGAATTGGAAAAATATATGTTTAAGGGTGAATGCATTCAACAACGCGTTATCGGCCTATCGTATATGAAAGACTTCGGTTTAAATTTATCTCCCAGCTGCAGCGAACTCGTCGCTCACGCACTTTGCGATCTAAAGTGCAACGTCTAGACGCGTATTATTTGTGTTTTTTCGTTTTTTTTTGTTTTTCATGGTGACAACGGCCGATATTCAAGCGAGGATATTTCCACAATTCTACAGCATCAATAAAATATGTTAATGCGTTAAATAAAAATGATCAACAGACGTGCTGTAATATATTCGACATAATAATAAATTCTGAGGCGATGCGATGCACAAAAAAATTTGTCTACCGAAAAAATTAAGCCTAAATGACAGTCACTGTTTTTCCTTATTTATCCACTTTATCTCTTTTATGTGATGTAGCATTGTAATTAACGTTATTATATATTGGTAGTAATAAATTAGGAAAGAAATATATTTATTATCACGAATGTATATAAAGTGACGCGGCGGTTTAAATATCGCACGAGTTATTTATGTAACCAGGCAGTAAAATATGAATATTTATCCGAATCGTCGCGGATGCACCTTCACATCGCGACATTCGACATGACCGTATTGCTATTATCGATTATAAAACGCTCATCGTCTCTACAATGCGCGATATCGCGAAGATTCCACGAGTCAGTTCGCCGATATATGTAATAATTCGATCGCGTTTCCGCTTGACGCGCAGTACGGACGTCAATTGTAATTTTACGTGGCCTTGTATTGTGAAAACGCCACGAACGCAGTGGCTAAGCTATAACTTAACGCGATAATTACATAATATCGCAAAAAATACACAATAGGAGAGACCTAATTTTCAGTATTTTCGCACTTAATGGTAATTAAACATGTTCTTTCAAGGAATTCTCACCGCACAAGTTTTTTTAATAAAATATGTTCGACGAATCGAATTGAATTATTATTTTAAAATCCTCTCTTCCACGATAAATTATTCTCATTATCGATTTAATAGTGAGATAACTTTATTAATGGAAGTCGCATTTTTCTTTCATATATTTTTCTCAGAAACATAAACATTTTTTGCCGCCAGTGACATATTGCGATTTGAGAAACTCTGTATCAGAGAATAACTGGAAGCGAGCGTTCTTGATGCATGAGCCAGAAGTATGAAACCTAATATATCTTCAAGGAACTGCTTTTGTCCGGGTAATATGTCAAACTCGTTATCGGCGTGATCCACTTAATGAGACGAGCGGCAATGGAGGCGTCGGTTAGGTACGTGCGGCGTAATGTCAAGTTCGCGCTTTAATGCCGTGACGGTCATCGACGTACTCTGTGTCTCCCGTCTCTATTAATACATATAGATACGTTATACATATAACTATTTGCATTTACATATACCAAAGAAAATAAGAGTTCAAGTAAACAAGATATACAAGACGATAAAAAAAATGATACGATATAAATAAGTTTTTATCGGAACAATAAAATCTAAAAGCAAAATCAAATTGATATAAATGAGAAAAGCGAGATGATGGAGGAAATTTCCGCAGAAGTTAGCTTTAATAATAACTTCGACTCGATTTTAATATGACAGGATCGTCTCTCTTTTTTATTTTCCGTCTGGTTATGTGATTTGAACGGAGTCGTGTGCGCGCGACGACGCGCGACGCCGAGATTGCAATGCCAATAACAATCCCTGTCTTGAGTTGGCGGGAGAGATAAGTATGACGAAAACATACCGGGGCGATACTCACTGGGGGTCTGATAACCCCCATCGAGGAAGCCACCGCTTTTTTTCATCTCATTTATCACTGACACTTATATATGGTTTTCTATATTAGGCATTAGCTTGGATGTGCGTGTACGGATATGTGCGGCACGACATTTACACAACGAATTGTGTAACAATAATCTCGTCAGTTTACAGCAGAGTTTTATTTTAAAAGATAACAGTGACTCCTGTGCGTCCCCCGTGATACGTTGTTGCTAATCTCACGCATCTTCAATAAAATTCAGATACCATATTTTATGATTGTCGAGATAAATCGGCAAAATGATGCATAAAAGTCTCGCTCTCTCCGAAAAAACTCTAGAGATCTAAAATGCTAAATTATATATCGAAAATCGACCTAAAAAGAGGGAGAATCTCCAACGTGGGGCATCTTTCTCCGGAAATACGATATGTCGTCGTAGAAAATACAAATTGCTCTTCTCTCTCTCTCTCCTTTTCCGTATTTTACATGCGTCGTGCACATATCGGGCAGGAACGAGTTCTCGTAACGATCTCTCGGGACGTTTATTGATGTGGACACACTTTTATTTTTTGCTCTATTAAGTCTTTATTTAACGCTCTAATCACGACGATGCTGCCGCGACTTTCCTTCGAAAGACGTAGTCACTTTTGCATATGTCTTCTGTTAAAAGTATTTTTATGCATCTTTATTCATGCGACCTAATTGTTTGCCTCATTTGTTTCATCTTCCTCATTCCGGAATATTCATTCCGGGATGATCGTCACGAGCGAACCGTAATAAATTCGCCTTTATCTCGTTACGCACTTACTTAAGCAAAGCGAATGATTTCTCGAGGTTTTCCTACATACGTAAAGTCCTACGTAAATTCAATTTATGCAGTTTCTACATAAATTGTTTCAAAGCAACGACGTAACATCTTCAGAAGACAACTCCGTCATCCATTCACCTCGGTTTGCGTGTTCAACTCTGCCTTTATAATTTTTTTTTTTATTCTTGTTAGGTTCCGCACCTCCTACGTAACGAAACTAATTAATGAGTTCTTTTCTTTACTCTTTTTTGCATCGTCGAAAATATACAACGACGAGTGGTTTGTGTCGTGTAACTTTTTTTATAATTATTGATCTTAGAGAGAGCATTGAGTGAGGGATATTTTGGATTACGTGTTTCATTAGTTGTTGAAATGTTTTTAGAGGAATCGTCCTTAAAGCTAAAAGCTTGTCGGCAGAGTTCAACTTCTTTATTAAGACGGCCTATTCACCGCCGGGCCCTCCTCTATATAATGTAGAAATTACGCGAATACATATATGCATGTATACGCCATATACGCACACGCGGACACACGCGCGCGAGAATAAGCAATTTCCTTAAACGAAGGAAGTGGGCAAGTGCCTAACCTTCTCTCCAATAGGAGTCACAACCTAAATGGCGCTTTACAAGCGGCAGAATGCATTCACGTGATTGGCATCTCGGCTATACTTTAACTTGCAACTCGTGCGTTTTGCGTAAAAGAGTCACGGCGGTCTCGCGCTGCGCGTGTATACCTGGCGCGAGCCACTGCCGTGTCTCTTGATATGCCGTTTTCCATCAAGTAACTCGATCCCACGTGTCGTTAGATATCGATTTCGTGGCCATCGGTCTACGCATCAAGATTTCAATTGGCATTTATAATGTACCTCCATCGATTTTCCAAGTTATATTAATTAATCTTTACTGAAGTTGTTGCAATTTGATGCTGAAAAGACGAACGATGTATTTTGAAAGTATATACATTATGTATAATATGTATGTAACGTTTATAGAAAGTATATTTTTGTACGTAACGTAGTATAAAAATTCAAGAAAAGATTTTTCGTTACACTTTTATCGTCGTTACATTTTCAGTATTATTTGATTTTACATGCACGCGCATAAAATACTTTTTGTAATTTAATGCATAAAATTTGAAGAAAGCGTGTTTAACATATTTCACAAGATAAATTCTACAAGATTTGAAGAAAGTATATTGGAAAGCGATAAAATTCGCTCAAAATTTCACTTTAGTCAAAGAAAGTGAACCTGGATGGTCAACCGAGGAATCTCGACGAATGTTCTTATTGCGGTTTATCCTGGTTTCGTCTGTGCGCGCGAAGCTCCATCCTCTGACCGAAAAAGAACACCGTATATACGGTAGAACGGCTATTTTTAGCAGCCGGTGTTGTATGTCCTGCATCTTTTATTAGCTAAGCAGTTTGCGTTGAAAAACATTCTTAAGAGAACTGCTGATAATTCGGACTGCATACGTAAAACTACTTTGCAAAGAATTGCACGCGCGCGCACGTGTATTATGTAATCCTATATCAATAATGTACATCTTATCGCTCATCTCGAATAAATTCTACACGATTGAGACTTCGTAATTATACAAATTTGCTTTATTTTGGAATAATACGCAACGAATTACTTATACTCTGCTATTTACACTTCTAATGATCTAATGAAAACAGAAGTCTCTGTCTTTACGAAAGATTTAACGGAAAATTAAATCGATTACTTAAAAAGTCTTTATCTTAATCTTATTAAAGATATTTCAAACTATAGATGCAGATTTAAATGAACTGCTGCTTAAACGCTGATTAACACATATAACATCTAATTTCGTCTATTTTTTGAAAAAACGGTAACAAACGGTAATTCACAATTTGTAACTTTGACATTTCTACGGACCTCATCGTTCGTCGACCATTTTCTCAGGCGCCAGATGGTCCTGAGATCTGTTTGCCTTCGATGCGAAATCACCTGACTGCCGCTGTCGGTGCAATCCGGCTCGTATATGCTTTGAGAAAAGCTGCGTTAAGAGAATAGTAGCAGTGTCATCATGTTTACCCGTTCAACTGTGTTTACGGCGAAATACGCATCGTATTTCGCTACCATATATGTCGACTATATGGCGCGCTAATAAATTAAATTTATATTTAGCCACGAATAATCCGCGACGTGTCTAAAAATAGCCACCTTCCAGGTGCGAGATGGTTTTTAGTTTGTCCGAACAATTATTCCGCTTTACGCGCTTATTTTAACCTGCAATCCCACCTCGAATTCCTATAAGGTGCTTTGTTCTTCATTACCGGATATTGTTTGAATGGCAGATTTTTTAAACCTATTCTCGAGTTCAAGCTCAAGCGAGCAACATATTGTCATTTCTGAAGAAAATCACGTTATATTTCTAATATCGCGTACCATGCACGTTATTTTCATTTGAAAGTTACATTTATATAGTTTGTCTCTTTAATACTAATTCTAAATAAAGTAAATTCAATTAAAATTTTATATGCAACTCGATAAAGTTATATATTACGCGGAACAATAAGTTTAGAGTGAGAATATATTTGAATGAGTATACATATTTTTGAGAACTTAATGATTCTTTTGTCTTTCTTGCATGCGTATATGTCGTCGCACGCACTTGCGTGTGTATTTTAATTTTTCTGCGTAAAGAATTATATTTGACGCAATCGACATTGGAGATGCAAATATTTGCGATTTACGTCGCGAAAAAACCGTCGATCTCTCTTTGTACCTCTCTCAATCAGTAGTTCTGTCGTTAACCAAAAAACACAGATTCCCAACATTCTATACGGCTCTTATCTCAGGTGTTTGAACTCCGTTGAAACGTCAGATAAGTAATGAGCGCGTTCGGAAAAGTATATCTTTTGTTGCAAGCTCGCTATATACTGGTACGATCGCGCTCGTCATCATCGACCTCGAATTTCGCAACGGCACACGCGCGAAACGTGACCACGAGCGCGCCGCGAAATCGTTTATCTGATAAGGTGCGAAAGGTGGCCGCGTTCTTACGGCAGCCGATTTTCTTTCCGTTCTCTTCGCCCAATAATAACCTAATGAGCGTTGATAACTTAAAGATAACTTAAAGATACAGGGTACGTGATGTAGATATGTAAAAAAAAACCGGTCGATCGTTTTTCGATCGGTCGCACGCTTATTTGAATTGATAAAGAACATTTAGGCGAGCAACATTTTTATGTCAGAATTTATAAAGTTCAGAATAAACGAGACAGGAAATTACATATATGTATATAATTTATATCTAGTAATATTATAAAATACGGCGTATACATATACTATATATTAAATTGTTGTACGGATATAAATTACTTTTTTATTTTCAGTTAAATTATTATTATTTACTTATGTTTCTATAAATATAAGTACATATGTTTCAAGATTAAACAATTATCGAATCTTATAACGAAATTTGCGTAACTTTTTTCTAAATATAAAATATACATTTTAGAAATGAAAAAAATAGATACTATATATAAAATAAGATTTGTGAAAAACAAATACTTGAGACAAGGGGAATCGATTAGATATTTATACATATTTGTGTCCGTTCACGTGATCGCAGTAAATGATCATGCTTTATTTTCTGTTTGGGAGAAATTTTTGGTTCGAGGAACGAGAAATGAGAAAGATTATGACATATCATCAAGAAACGAGTCACCAGACCCGATAATTCCTACGATAAAGTGCCGCTCTGGCATATGGGTCCGAACGTGCGCGCAGCTCTGAACTTCAGCACGCGAGATAAATCACGCAGATGAGACAGAAATTTACTGCGTTTATTGGGGCAACGCACGCGCTGCAAAAGTGATTTACATATACGATGAATGATGAAATTATGAAGCTGAGCGAATCAGAGCGAAGACGCGTGACCGGAATCTCTATTTCGAACGCGGCGTGTGCAGTAAAAATTACCGGAGTTTCCTGACCAATCGATATAGCCGTAACACACCACGCAGGACCTATGACCTTGGTGTCTGGGAATTATCTCGTTCTGTAATATTCGTAGGAATATTACCACCACTCCGCTTGGATTCCTTCAGTATATACTCCCATTTAATTTCGCCTCGCTGCTCTCAACTCGCTGATTGCAAATTGTTAACTAATTTTGACCTACGACACACGCCCGCGAATTGTGCTGTAAAGCCAGCATTATACAAATTTATATTAAGAAAAAAATCAAATTTAGATTTGGAAGAAATGTAGCAGAATTTGATGCTTGATAATTTTTGCTATTACAAAAGTTTATAGAATAACAATTCACACTTAATATTAGATGAAATTCTTTAAGGGGATAATTTAACAGATATCTGGATATAAAAGAAAGAATAATCACTTTATGTTTAACATATAATTAAAATTATAAATGTTGTCGTATATATATGGAATTAAATATTATATACAACGTTCGATCGTTAGATGTTTGTAGCGCAATAACTTTATATAGATCCATGTGCTCGCGATTGTATCACAAATTGCATAGGCTTGCACGCAAGCTCGGAGGAAAATTTATTTAATAATCGCCCAAGGTCGTATTCATTTCCGCATGTTTATATAATTTTATATAATTTCCTTTATTGTCTTTAAGCCAGTAATATGGAAATGCGACTTGAAGCATCTAAAGAACTATCCGAGTTACTCGAATAATCGAAGATGCCGACGAGAAGTCAGTCTGGAATGTCCTTGTGACAAAATCCGTGAGCGTGTAATGTAAAATTTTTATGGATCAGTCGTAAAAATTTTATCATCGCGATTTTTCGATTCATGGAAAAATAATGTGGTAGCGGCGGGGAACGTTCCGTATAAACTTCTCATAACATCAAAGTATGCGAGAATAGTGCTCTCACGCATGGCTATCGGTATAATCCTCGAGAATGGAATATTCAACGAAGCCCTTTAACGGAACCGCGGAAGGCCCATCGTTTGACGGAAAAGTGAGTGCGTCGTAATAAATATCTGGAATCGACGAGGCAAGAATGCCTCCGGGGAAAATTCAGCGAATCGAAGGAGCGAGGTCAAGGCGCCGGATAACGCGTAGCTCCTTTTGCCTTGTTAAATAAAATATAAGGTCGCGGCACGCAATGGTACGGATCATTTATTTACTTTGCCGTTCGTGCGGTATGGCCAATTACTGAACGAACAATCTTTTCCGACCGCCGGCCTTTGCCGGTCGAATGCACGCGAATCTCATTGTCAGTGAACAAAGCAGTTGCCGGAAACGAGACACTTTAGCCACTGAAGAGATCATACATCATGTGTAATTTATAATTTCCTATTCAAATCTGATTTGCTAATAAAATATATGCGTTAAGGTAATTTAAGAAGAAAGCCATTTCTCTTTTTTAAAACACGACCATTTTTAACTTTGATTAGATTGTAAATTAAATTTCGATACATTAGAAAGTAAATAGCACGAACTGTAAATTAAATAGACAAATCAGACTTGAAAAATAAAGAGAACAATTTAATAAAAATACCAGTTAATTCTCGACAAGCACAAGTCATATGACGACCCTGACAATTCCCGAGACTTTCAAGTCGGTCGTTTAAGGTCGACCATAATGAAGCGGTACATATAATTACCATTTATGGAAAAATTATACAATCACTAAAGCGATGCGAAAAACTGCGGCGAATCACGGTTTATGCACGTTCGTGCGAGTTGACATTAAGTACGATAACGAGATTCTTCCTACCACAATATATTACTGACGATATTACTTCGATTAAATTAGAAAAGCTTTAAATATACATGTATATGTATGTATATGAGTCATTATATGAATGGAATAATAAATCGAATCATGTCTAGACCACGAGTAAAAATCGAAGATTTTCGCGTGTATATACCGATCTTGATTTTAATTTTGCAACAGGCATTATTATTTTACTATCCTTAGCATGACATACGACATTTCGGATATTACGGGGGGATACCTTCGTTCTGGATATTACGGATTCATAAGAAAGATGCGATTAATCAATCGACGTCAAACTTCTTTGCGGAATATAATAGGTACTAAAGAATGTATTTTTTTTTTTATAAAGTGTTCGAATAAGTTGAAATGAGAGAAAACAATCTTTTTGGCAAGTTAAGAAAAGCAAATATATATTACAGGTAAAATATGCTGACGAGATATACTCGCGGAATCGCATCTCGCGTTGTAATTTGCAAGCACGTACGAGAGGGGTGCATCGACACTCGGTGCGTCGTACGACTTATCGCTCGCTGCTCATTAATCCAATATGCCTTAATCGAGTTAGCCGGGAAAAGCGTACCAAGGTCGCGATTTATTGCCTCGTACGCGGACGACGGGAATTGAGAGGCTGGGCGACAGGAGCGGGCGACGCGAGATGCAAAAGACGGATGCAAGTTCTAGAATCTATTTGCGATCGCGCGAAAATTTATCAATTACATTTACAGTAAGATAGATGTAAAACTGATGGAATTGTGTGAAGCTACTAATTGATATCAAAGTCTAAAATTAATGGAGTTCACTGCGAATCCAAAGGTGTTATTTTTACACATTTGACCAAAGCTCTTCTTATACATGTTTCTTTATGTGTTAAACTACACTGAGAAAAAAATGTTGTTAATTTGACTAAACTCGTTTAGTTGGTAGTGATTTGTTTAATGCAAATATTAATATATTTAAATCAAATATACGTGAGTAATATCAAGAAATTCTTGTCATTTGAAATAACAAAATCATTTTGTTAAATTATTTAATTCAATTAATCATACACTTTATTGTACTAATGAAATTATAATCAACTGAAATAAGTGACAATGTTAGATGAAATAAATTTTACAAATGGTAAGTTTGGTTAATTAAACATTATTTATGTTTATGTCAAATAAATGATTCTGTGCAATGGATAATTCTTGTCATGTAAATATATGAAATATTTAGTTGTTTTAAAAAGACGTTGCTATTTTATTGAAGTAAATATATTACCATAGAGAAACCTACTTTCATCATTTTAATAAGTGGTTTTGTTGAATGAGCATAATATTTAGTTACAAGTTTGATTAAACGAAATACTTTAACTATTAATTTAATAATGTCATATGCTCTGCAGAAACATATAATTGATCAAATCTAGACTATAGTGCAGTAGAACAAATCAATTAGAATACTTGATGTAATTATATATTTTTTTTATTCAATTTGTTCTTCTTTAGATGAATAATAACGAGTAATTATATCAAGTATTCTAATTGATTCGTTCTACTGCACTATACTTTAGATTTGATCAATCATATGTTTCTGCAAAGCATATGACATGATTAAATTAATGGTTAAAGTATTTCGTTTAACCAAACTTGTTAACTAAATATTATGCTCATTCAACAAAACCGCTTATTCAGATCATAAAAACAGTTTTCTCTATGCCAATATATTTACTTCAATGAAATAGTTACGTCTTTTTAAAGCGACTAAATATTTTATGTATTCACATGACAAGGATTATCCATTTCACAAAACCATTTATTTGACATACATATACTAATATAAAAATAGAGACTAAAGATAAAAACATTGTTAGTTCAAATAAGTTACCTGTTATTATTTATCTAAAGAAGAACAAATTGAATGAAAAATATATATAATTACATCAAGTATTCTAATTGATTTGTTCTACTGCACTATAGTCTAGATTTGATCAATTATATGTTTCTGCAGAGCATATGACATGATTAAATTAATGGTTAAAGTATTTCGTTTAACCAAACTTGTTAACTAAATATTATGCTCATTATAATCCTTGGATTATAATCCTTGTCATGTAAATACATTAAATATTTAGTTACTTTAAAAATACGTAACTATTTCATTGAAGTAAATATATTGGCATACAGAAAACTGTTTTTTATGATCTTAATAAGCGGTTTTGTTCAATGAGCATAATATTTAGTTAAATGAAATATACTTCAACCATTAATTATTTACAATGAATGTGATAAGCGTTTTCACCACTAGGCGGCTGCTAAACTCGTACTTCAAATTCAACCAGAGACTGTATATAAGGCTCCATGGCGAGCGTCTATCACTCGGAGTTGTATGTACAATCCATCACACCGGTCACTCGAGTGATGGAGATATGACAATTATTTATTTATTTATATATGTGGCAGTCAACCGACTGCTACATATATAAATAAATAAATAATAAATAAATGTTTAAGACATTTTTTTATAAAGCATTGATATTGTTTCAATGAAACAATATCATTAAAACAATAAAAAATATGTCTTTTGTTTCAAACAATTTTATATTCTTTGAAAAATCAAACAATCGTAATCATTGATCGAAACATTAGTTTGTTTGGATGCAATAAAATTTATTAAATCCAAAGAATCTTTTTTCTCTGTGTACAACGCAAATATATGCAGTTTTATTTGGACTATATTCCTAATTTAAAGAACAACATATTTGATTGTATGTATCAAATGTCACATTGGAAAGAATAAATGCTTTTTTCATTGAAATTAATATTTGTGACAATGAACAAAATATACTGCTTCTTCAAGATTGAAAATAATCTGATTAAAATGTTATATGTTCAGGTGAAACAAATATTTCTTCCTTTTGATTAATTATTCGTGACAGTTAACGAAATACAAACTTCATATAACATTATATACAATTCACTGAAATGTATCTATATTTGTACAAATTTGTTATCTTGTTGGACAAACTAAATTTACCATTGAATCAAACACGTTACTATTGAATGAAATTGATGAATTTGTATACTTGACAATATTTATATTTCAACATAATAAATTACTATTAAGGAAACTAAATATTTCTTTTCATACAAATAATGCTATTTAATCTATTTAAATATAATATTTTTTGAATTAACAAATGTTAGCTTGACAGCCCGTGACCGCTGCATTTAGTTAAATCAAATAATATTTTTTTGAATCAACGATTTTTTTTTCTCAGTGTACGTCATTTAACACGTTTAATCGTATTATCATGTCATTTAGACGCATGCACGATTGTTACATGTTACGGTAAATGAAACGTTTTATAGTTAAAGGTCGAACTTTTACTAACATAAGAAAAACAAACATCGACGACTTAAGTTGTCAATAAATAGCAATTAGCTGAAATGTTATCTGGTAAACTCGATATACTTGCAGTGTTAATCCGAATTGTTCAATTCAATTTATCGGTGCTATATATATGTATATTATTAACGGTCTGTTAATAATATTAGCTTTTCACGGTTAATGTACTTAATATTTAATATAATTTATTTATTTGCGCGCGCGAATAAAGAACGATTTATAGGCACGCGAAATATTGAGAATTATCCAATGCTTTTATTGACGCACACACGAGTGCAACAACGATCGGAGCCCTCGCCGGAGGATATTCGAGATGTGCCGAGTACCGAGATTAAATACATTTCGAAACGTCGGAAGCGAAACGCCAAGGATCTCACACAAGGTTCGTGCGCGCCTCACGTGCGTTCCTCACACAGAATAATACCAGCATTCTCGGAGATCCTCTTCCTACTTCACGTCTCAAACTTTAAAACAGTTTCAAGCGATCAAATTATCGTTTAAATTATCTTCCGTCAACTTCTCTCAATCTGCGATCTATAAAAAAAATTCCCTTATCACAATTAAATTTATATCTTCGCGTAAATATTTATCGCAAATTCGAATGTCCGTTTCGATAAATAAAGATTCTTTATCGAAAGCGTTCATTTCGCTTCGATCGTACTGGAAAAGAGCGGGATTCAAGGATTTTATGCGGATCACGAATATCGAGGAATTGCATCGCCATTTGCGAATCTTGTTTCTCCTCTTCTTCTTCTGCTCTGTGTTTTCCGGGAAGGTCGGCGGCTGGTAGTTGAACTTGGAACCTGTGCAGAGCGGCCTTGGGAGGTCGAGGACTTTATTTTCGCATGGGAACGGATTAGCTCTGTGCTATTTGCTCCCGCTGCGACTTTCTTTACATTTTGTGGAAACGTTCGGCGTTTAATATTCTCGTTCAGAAATTTTCCTCTTCTTCTAAGACTGTGTTTCGATATTCACTGCAAGTATTGAAAATCTGTGGTTTACGTTATATGTATATTATAGATTTTTAATACTGGGAGTGAATTTCGTAATGCAGTCTGAGAATGTATTTTGTTTTAAGAATGTCAGGTGTTTTAAAATAACTCTTACGTGGTCTTATTCTGGATCACAATATTTATTTCAACTTCTGCCTTTTTTTCTAACTAACCGTATTATATATCTAGTACCGTATTTTCGAGAGTTTTCGCAAAAGATTATCGTGACTGATAACACTTCATCATTGTGTCTGAAATGTCCAAACTTTTTTTTTCTCGATTAACTACTGTTATCGAACAGCAGAAGTTCGACAAAATTCTCGACTCTCGAAACTTATTTACTGCTCCACACACAACAATATTTTTCATAAAATAAGATACATCATAACTAAAATAAAGCTTGACGTATATATTTTGGCAAAATCTTATATATGTAATATATAATGTAATATATTCGTCTCCTTCAAGGGCAAGAGAAAAATATTTTATACAACGCTTGAATGATCTCATATCTCGTTTTCTGCTTCATGATTTCGCCGGACGACTCGTGCGGCGTCCATCTCTCGTCGAAAATACGTAAAAAGAGCCGATCTCGATGGCAAATATTTTTCCCCGTGTGCAAATAATCTCATGTTACCATCGTGCGATTCCCACACGGTCGATTTATCTTTCCGCGGAAATGATGAGAGATGAGAAATTTGTAATGAACGGTATCGTGTATACGCTTTCTTGGAAAATGTCGCGTTCGCGCCGGCGTTTTATTGCGTTTGTCTCTCTGAGAAATATGCATTTTACCGCAACCTTGCGAATGGCATTTACGCAGATTAAACGGCGCTCGCGCGGACTTGGAACAGTTGTCATCACGCGCGCGCACGTGTGATATACATATATACATTGACGTTGTTTTCATTTATATATCGATCTTATAAGATTGATCGTGAATTTTATCTACCCTGTCCACAGGATAAGTCCATTATCGATGTAAATCTCGGTACCTTCATTTTTTAATTCTCCTTAGTAATTGCAACAATAACGCGCGTTTCCTTCGAGAGTTAACTGTGTATCTATTTTATTTCAGATTATTAGATTATCCATATTAAGTACAAACCGAAATCAACCAAAATTAAATTCAAAGATTAAATTGTAGATATTGTTTTTGCGTCATCCTTCTTGCATGTATTTATTCGAACCAAATGTTTTGAAACTTTTAAAGATTATTTAGAAATATTAATTTTTCTAATATATGCAAATCTTACATATAAATTTATGTTCCACACGCTTGCTCTTTCTCTCTAATTAGATGAAAAGATCTTGTAGAACTTTTAAGTTGAATTATGCAGAATTTTTTAGATAACCGAAGTTGAAATATGCAAAAGTTTTAAGATAGTTGAATGAAATACGCGCGCATGTACATCGTTGACATCTTTTTTTTACCGTGAGTCTGAATGGTCGTTTATTTTTATTTTATTTTTTTTTTATGTTTTTATTCGTTCGCGTGCGTGAGCGAGCGAACGATATGTGTATTCGCGAGGTTGTTGCCTGCACATCGTAGAATCCAGACATTGCAGACGTGAGAGAGTCGCAAAAACCAACGTCCTCCTATATCTCGCTCTTCCTTCCTTTCCTCCTTCTTATACCCTATTATTCTGGCTGGTTTCTATTTTGGCCTTTTATTCTGCGAATCTCATCGTGGCGCGGATCCACGAGCCTGAATGTATTTACCGGGCGGCTTTGTGATTCCCGAAACAGCGCATTAAAAAACTTACGAACCTTGCACCTTGCACATTTTCGTCTGCTCATAAAACATGGCCCGAGTTTTTCCAAATGCAACGTGGCGAGATGTATTCTTAACGCTTTAAAAATAAATTTACATTTCTATAGCAAAATTCAGATATTCAACTGCAATGAAAAAAATATTAAAATATTTTATTTTTAAATCTGATCAATAAACGAGACAAGTCTCTCGGAAAAATTGATCACTTCCACTTTTTATAATTTTTTAAATTTTGTCATCAATTTTCTCTTTTTATTTCATGGACATGATCAATGGATCAATTTAACTTCTGAGAGGTTCGTGTATAAAAAGTATATATGTTTTAAGTGTTGACATCTTAAAAATAACACGCTTTGATCTTTGTTATCTTAAACTAATCTCGATTTTGAAGTGTCGATCCTAAAGGAAAACAATTGCGAGTGCCTAAATATACTTGAATATTTGTAAAACGCTGAAAATAGCAGACGTATCAACTTACGTGAGTTACGTGCGCAAGTGATAATCTTGAAGCAAAAATAAAATGTCTAACGTCAATCGATTTATCTCTATTTATTTGGACCCGCACGAGAAAGAGAATCAATATATACCTTTTCAGGTGCGAGGTGACGTTCAGCTCGGTATATGCACGAGAGACCAATTCCGTTTTTATATTCTTTCCTTTTATTTTGCGATAAAAACTTATCAGCTGGGCTACGCGCGATAAAAATCTCTTATCGATGGAAACAACGGTGACCGTGCTTAAATATTCTAGAACTTAATGGACCGATAACATGTATGGAAATTTTTCGTCCAACAGGCGTTTATGTTAATGTCGGGAAATCCGTTTTTCTTTTCAGCAGAATAATTATAGAACATATAAAAAAATATATATATATTATGGAAAATTCTACTATAGCATTCGTATATACCTATATATATTCGCTATTTTTGGCGTTTTACGAATATTCTACTGTAAGTACATATCTAAAAATCTGCAGTTATTTTCTCTTACAGCTGCGATTTTTCCGTGATTAATCTCGACTTAATGCGTACATAAAATGTCAAATTAAAAAATTCTCAGATTACAGAACCAGCGATTTAGACCCGGCGTTCCGTTACTTATAAACGCGCGCAATCATCAAACGCCTTCCTTTATTTTCGTTTTAACTGGCGATCATTTAAACCCGGTCCGATCGATTAACGTCACCATATGAGACGATTCGCGACTTCTTGCGACCGGCTCGAACTGGTTTCACTTAAGACTCGTGTGAGATGGAGACATTGTTCGACAGTTTGCGTATACAACATCTGTGACAGTTAGTGATAAATGGGATAATTCGACAACAGTATATTAAAAAAAAAGTTGTTACCGCATTTCTTGGCTTGTTTTTAAACTTTGTTCATTATCACACGATCATTCATCTCAATGGTATTTTATCAATATATATACTGATATGAGAAAGAAAATTGTAATTTTGTATTTACTTGACATTTCGTTTTGTTGCAACAGATATTGCACAAGTAAACTCTCTTGAAAGGTTACATTTTTATAGTTATGATGATACTTTTTGTATTTATGCCGTATCACACATCGAAATATTTTTCAAAACAATATTTTTCTATCCGATATAAAAGTATTTGTAAGGGCATCAATACAATATATTGTAACTACAAAAATATAATCTTTTCTTAAACAAAAAGAATTATTTGCACGATATATTTGGTTACAGAAATAAAATATTTTATAAACATAAAGAATTATACAATTCTTTTTTTAAACGTATATGCAGGATCTCTATTTTCATTTGAAATTGAACATTTATATTTTATATTTAATATCCTTTCGTACACTGAAAATAATTCCTTGTTTTTTGTGCTCGCATTGCATGAAAAAATGAATAGCAGTTTTCTCTCCTGCACATTTAGATTTTTTCAAATTGAGGTATTTTTTTATTATGTAATTTTTCTTTACTTATCTTATTTGCGATTACTCGTTTTAAAATTATTTATTTATTATTAAATTGATTGAGACACGAAGAACAATCTTATAATGAGCATTTTGGTACCTTGGATCTTCTTAAGTTTATTCGGGATTAATTCGAGGCTTACTTACGTTCTTGAAAGGTGAATCCCCGAGAAATTAACGAAATTAATTTGCGAGCCAACGAACACAATCCTTGAGACACTCGTATTTCCTCAATGTCAGTTTATCTGTTTGTTTGCTTTATTCATCAGATGTGGAATTGCTCGCAGGCCAGACGGTGATCAAAGGCCTTCCCGGCCAATCGTAAATTATCGAAATTGTTCCCGATCGAATTCTCGCATCGCGGGCGCTCTGTGCTGCATTATTTAGCTGAAGGCTGACGCCGCGGTCTTTTCCGCGGAAATTCATTTCATGCAATTCTTCAAATTTCAACCTGTTCCCGTCCTTGGATAAACGCGCGGTTAATAGCGCATTTCACGACTGTTTTATATTGTCGAGATCGGTTCAATAATTTTCCCATTTGCTTCTGAAGTTACCAGACCGCGTAGCGATAAAGGAGCACTGCGTTTGTACGAGATATTATACATTGCGAAATTTAAAGTTAAACAATTACCCTCGTATACAAAATGCAATATGCGTGAATACTATTATAATTGTCAGCTTTTTTATTACTTACTTACACGTAGAAGAAAAAATATTCTTGATTTGAAAATATCTTTAATTTCAACGTGGAAATCTTGAAATGATGAGACTATATTGCGTCAAATAAAGAAAACTTACGAAACGAATGAAGTCATTTTATATAGTTCAATCAAGAAAGAAAAGTTGAAATAAAAAGTTGAAATTTTTATAAGAAGAAGATTGTTGTGTATATACGAGCAAATAAATTTTGATTTAACACTTCTTTTTTTCTGTGCAGAACGTTTTATTTTTATCGTATCGTATCGAATTCGATATAAATAATCGTTCGGCGATTAACATGTAATATTGAAAATAAAAATGATAGCAGTGAAATACCGCATAAGATTTACAAAACATATCAGATATTATATTTTTTAAAATTCAATTTGATCGAAGATTTAATCTTTGATAAGTGTTTAAGATTAAATCTTCGATCAAATCGAATATATTTCTATGATAAGGAGCCGTTTAGAGACTTGTGATAGCCTTCGAAGTTCGTCACGATGTTTATCACAATCATTATTTTGAATAAAACTTGCAAGTACGTAAATACGCGGCTCCGGATAGGGCTCGTGCGTATATATTTCTAATATATTGTTTTTCATGAATTGCGTTTGTGATCATTTCTCGTCGTGATAACGTATAAGCTATTTGTACACACGCTCTCGTGACGTAAGAACGCATTAGGAGATGAAATCGCGGTTACATATATGCCGATATACATTTTATATGTAACTGCGTCGCTCTGTCGTATGAAACCGTATTCGCATGATCGGACCCCGACAATACCGTCAGCATTTCTTCTAAGAAATCGTATAAACCGTGTCTGAATTCTGCGCGATTGCTTGTAATATCATTATACATATTACTGGAAAATTTTAAAGTCGTAAAATAATTTTCTCGGTAATTTTCATCGGCCGCGTATCATATAACGCGCGTGGAAGAGGAGCGTCCTCCTTTTTTTATTTTTTACGTTTCATGAAACATTTCTCGTATTAAATTTACATAAAATAATAACATTTGGTGAATCTTCTCGGAAACAAACGAATATATTTTATCGGGCATATAATACGATGTTTCGATGGTGAATTTTTGCGAGTAATGCTTCAGATTTAAAGACGTCCAGTGCGAGAACCGTTTTTTTTTTTCGTGGATTTACCGGACGTTGGATCAAATCGTGTCGGGAAGTTTGATAAAACGTGGCGTAAACGAGTTACGAAAGTGCAGGATGAAAAATGTGTTAATCTCCGGCGTCACGAGACGTATACGCCACGCGCTGGCTCTTTCTCACGTGATATATCTTATCATCACATGAGGGGCGACAAAGGACAGCGTGAATAATTATTGCTCCGCGATATCGCGCGGTCGAGACGATCACGAGGAGCGGAGATAGGGAGCGTGTGGCTTTTATTACGCGCTAAATTATCACTCGTGCTCGTGAACTCGTTCGCCGGGAGCGCTGCCTCTTTCGCGCCGTGTATATGGATCATATACATATATATACGCCCGCGCCCGCCGTCCGGATGATCAATTGCGACAACAATCGGAGTATTAATTGCGGGTGCATATACACCGTCCACGTGACGATCGCTATGACGATTGAGCCACCGTTAATTAACGGTGTATGTTGCTCTATGTTATTTACGACGGTAACCTGTCAAAGACACGTGGGTACAGTACCGTAATCGCATTTTGTGAACTTCTCTTAGCTGCTGTTATTTTCTATCACATTGGTGGTATGTTCAAATAGAAGTAATCCTGGTCTTTGCAATTATATATTTTTTGAAATATTTTCTTGTAATTGGGACTAATAAACCAGAAACTTTTAAGAAAGAGAAAGTTATTGTTATAGCAATTACAACTTTTTATTGACGTTATCGAGAAATGATTGAAGATATCTCTTCATTACAAAAGGGATTTGGTAAAATTTGGTGCCTGTGAAAGATTTACACAAAAAAATCATCTGTCAATTAAATGATTATACTATGAAAGACGTCACACTGTTATTTTGTTCAAGTGTCGCTATTGCTACACTATAAAACCGCGAATTTAGAAGTAAACGGTTAATATTTGTTTTCACTCGAATGTACAAGTCACTTTTGCTATTGTAGAATTGCTATTGCGTTCCCTGATTCTATTAAAGCTTCTCGAAGCTTCTTAAAGCTTTTAATCGCGACGATATAAATATGGATTCTATAGTGTTCGATGACGTCATATATTAATGTCGTCATAATGATATTAATGCCGTCACGACGGTGTTATTGAATCGTAAAAAATCGCCGAGACGTCTTTAACCACTTTACAAGGTCCTCGCAAAATTGCATATCCGTGACGTCATTCCGTGAACTGACCAGTGATAAGTATAATATCGATCTGGAGTTATTATTACACCATTCTTTCCACGCGATACACTCGATTGAGTGTATCCTTACCTTTTAATAAAAAGTGTATTTGCGCGACGTTTAATGCTCGTCCTGAGAAAACTGCGCCGTCCGAGCTCATCCGGTGGGCGAGGGAGGGAGGAGGGGGGAAAAACAAGACGCCGCGCGCCGGCAGGGCGAGTCGGGAGATGCCTCGTGCATTTGCAAATAAGTATACAGAACACGCGAAGAAAGCATCTTAAATGATTGGCACGTGTCTCCACGTGTAGCTCTCGTTCGCGCAAGAACGTCGCACGTCGCACGCGGCAGCTGTAAGATACATTCGCGCGCGCGCGCGCGCTCAGACGCACGTGAGAAGACGGTTCTTGTTACATGTGCGCCTGATCGGCCAATTCAGCGACCACACCTACACACTAATACTCACCCGCGACACGTGCTGGGTGTTGGTGCATATCGCACCACCCACTTCCACCCGGTTCTTTGTGTAGTGGATCCATCCCAGTTCCACGGTCCACCACGTGTATAACGACCACGAGGAAACCCCGGGGAGTCTTATATACGGGAGCGAGAACGTGTCGGCTTGAGATCGATCGACGGGATTATCAGGAGTAATTGAACAATGTTGCATATTATCAATTCTCGGCGATCGTTATCGTTGCGGCAAAGTCTCATTGTCATCGCGGCTCGTATTATCTCGAAGAGCGCCCCGATCGATTAATATTTCTTTCGTTTTGAGAGTCGAAAAAGTTAGTTATATAATATGTTATAAATGCAGTTGTTAATCGAGTTTTCATAGCACTTTCCTGCGTGACTGTATCAAGAAATAAATTTTTAATCGTTCTGGTTCGCGACTTATCACGACTAATTCGCTTCATTAATGATGAAAGCTACGAGTTTCTATTATAGGAAGTTCATATGTGGAAATTTCATTAAAAAAAGATTGCAGAGTTCGCCGCGAATTATAGATAGTTTAAAGTGAAGCGTAATGACTATATTGAAGTTGTAGATAAATATTTTATTAATAAATTCGCTTCTTCGATGTGACTCCGCACGCCCTTTACACTTTGCCGAGTTGAAAAACCCCGGGAGTCATTGGACAAAGTGGTAGAGCACGCGCGGACTGAAAAAATTCACAGGGGAATGAATATTTTTAACGGTCGTATTATAACAGAACCGTAACCTTTTCCACGGTGAATCATTATTATGCGCCGGTCGAAGCCTCGTGGCAGTCGTGGCCTCGACGTAAATACGTGTGCGCCCGCGCCGTACCGTTCAATTTGTTATGTACCCAGGAAAATAAGAAAAGATGTCGCAGATCGTAGAAGGAAAATCGCTCTTTTCTCCGCATGCCGTCCCCTTTTTCTTAAACTATGCGCCATGGCCTTTCGACGCCGCACGTGTAGTCAACGGTCGTGGCAATTCGCTCCGCGATTAGCCACTCGCAATGGATATTGCGCGGGAAAAAGGCAGACCTTATCTTATCACGTTTAGGAGGAATACTCGGAGGAATATAGTGGCATTTATGAAAACATTAGGCACCGTCTCATATCTGAAACGGGCCATGATAATTATATGTACGAGAAAGAGAGAGAGAGAGAGAGAGAGAGAGAGAGAGAGAGAGAAAAAGAGAGAAAGATCTGTTTTAACTTTAAAGGCGCCATATAGTCGAACGAATATTATCTTGATGCATTTGAGGCGCATGCAAATTATAAAATCGTACCATTGTCGTAAATCGTCGACGAGTACGCTGCTCGACAAGATCCGATAAATTGTAACGAGATAGATCATCGATATTTATTTCGTGCGTCATCCGAGCCCGACAACATTCCGGATCGGACTATCGACCATCCACAATCGAAATCTATGTGTCACCGGCGTTGTAAATAATTCAGAATTAATTATGCAGAATGTGCGTATATAAGTATACATCTTTCGTGCGTAACTAGTACAAGGCGTCTCTCGTAAAAAAAATGGTACTTCGCACAGGTGCTTTATTTAACTTCTTCGATTAATCGTGTATCGCGATCCTTTTTTAACAAAAATCTTAACGGAAGTAATTAGGGGAGTTATTTAATTTTAATGATTATAAATTATATTTCCAATTCTCGAAGTGTGTAGGCGACAGAAACTTGATGATCTTTATATGCTCGACAGCTCGATACCACCGCAAGTGGAATTTAATTTCACGTTGGTTGCTGCGTTTCATAATTTTGTTACAATGGTGGCAGAAACACAAAATTGATATTCAGATTGCGATAAAGTTGCCGGAAAATGACGTTGCACGAGTCGTCAAGTTTACGATTTCTCATTCATCATTCCGAACGCATATACGGCGACCTTTAGTACTCGCGCTATAAATATACTCCTGCTTGTCATAAATTATCTGTCCCGACACTTTTTATATAAACATTTTCAAAATGTCAAACTGTGTTAAAAAATGTAAAAATCGTCGGTGTGGGAAATGTCGAAATGTTCTTTCCTCGTTCCATTCTTATCGCTAGTGTTTTAGTCGAGAGGCCTCGCGGATGATCCCAGGCGAGCTTTCCCAGGATACCTATCCCCATCGTACAAAGGATATATCTCTGGGTATTATTCTTTGAGAAAGCCGCTGGGGCGTGAGAATTGAGGCGCAAAGTCGTTCGCTTCGGTATAAAGGAATCGATAATTCGATATCCGTTCCGCAAACTTCGACGACCAACGAGCTGGAACATCCATGCAGCTCCGCGTTGGCGGGGCGATAAAAAAAATATCTCTGTTCGATAAGCTCTCCTATATAATTTGTTCCTTTTCTAAACTTTCCTCTGTTTAAAATTTCCCAATACTCATTTAATTGGATACTCTTCGTTAAATTGAACAAATCTAAAAGAAAAGAAAAATCCAAACTGGTTTTTTACAGCATTTTAAACCAAATAAGAGATATTTTTATTTGCAGAATGTCATATACATAAATATATATATACTCTTCAAGCCAGGTAGTCGAGTAATAAATAATTGATTTTGTTTTAACCACTGGCGGATTAATTTTTCTTTATATATATATATATACTCTTGTTTATTATTTATAATACAAAAAATATTAAGAAAATTGTTATTAATCGTCAGTCTTCGATATCCGGAGAAAGTTGACGTCGGGCATCGGATCTCGGATCCGCGCGTTGAGAGCCACTACGGTGCAAGAGCGAGCGCATACTGCGCCGCGTTGCCCGCGTTGCGTCGGCGCGGCGGCGGGCAGACGAAGAATTCGTGCCGCGCTTCCCCCACCCTCGGGGCGTCTCATCCCCACCACGTCTCCTCTCTCTCTCTCTCAACCTACGCCCGCGCCGCCGCGGTGATAAAAGGACCCCGCCCGACGGCGGCGTCTCAGTTTCATCTGCGAGGTTGTGAGGTGTGCGGCATACCGTGCGATTTCTCTTGGACGTTTCACGTTCCGAACGCCTCGTTGCGACTTGCGACCGTTATTAGGGACGCGGCCGAGAAGAGTTCGCTTCGCAATCGACGCCATCCGACGTCCACGTCGTTCAGTGCTCCGCAGCTGGTGTGCCCGGAGAGCTTAACAGCGCGAAGAGATTTTCCGAGGAATAGACGAGTAGGTAAGTCCGAGCGTTCATTCAATGCGGGGCTCCTCTTTTTGGAGTGAGCGAGTGAGAGTGAGTGAGAGGGAACGACGCGCGTATCGACGCGGCTGGGCTCTGGCTCGCCTGACGCCTGCCAGCCTGCCTCGGCCTCGGCCTGGGCGCGCGAGATTCCCGCATTTCCTGCGTGAGTGAGTTAAGCCCGTGTCACACTATATACGTATCGCGGACACGGATCGGATTGGGATTACGGATCGCGGATCGATTGTCAGCCAATCACAGATGAGCTGCTCGTCTATGATTGGCTAGATTACGATCCGCGATCCGCACAATCTCAATCCGATCCGCGTCCGCGATACGTAGTGTGACACGGGCTTTAGGGGCGACCCCGCCGACGCGACGCGTCGGTCCCTTCGTTCCTTTCTTCGACGCGCGCTCGAAATTGGAAGCGGAGAGGATTAAACGACGCGCTGTCCGGAGTAATTTGAAAGCTGAACTTCTTTATCTTATTTTTCTGTTTTAGATTGTAATTATTTTAAAATGCGCTGATCGCGTTGCTAAAATGAAACGTACCAAATCGCCCACGTTCCGTTTAACTTTTGCTCTGCGAAGCGCGAGGCGCTCGAGAAAAGGTTAAAAAAAAAACAAACCGATCCGAGACGGTCGCACGAATCTCCGAAGGGAGAAGCCTGCGAAAACCCCCGCGAGAGCGTCACAACAAACACGCGTGTGTCGCCAGTCGCCGGGTTAGCGAACTTGGCTCTCTCCGATCCTTTTATTTTTCCCCCACGATATCGCGTTATTTTCGAGAGCGGCTTTTGCGACCGGCGCACGCCTTCTTCGGCTTCTTCCTCCGCGTAAGCCGGAGAAGCTGCGTAATTCTGTTTCTTCCGAGACACATCCGCGGCGACCCTCCGAGGAGAGACGCTTTCACCGCGATTTCGTTCTGAGAAAGCCAAAGAGATCCGAGGGAGAGAGAGAGAAAGAAGGAGAACGCTTTATGTCGCATCAATGTCGAATTACGTAGTACAGAGTACAGAAAGACGCGTGGATGGGTCGCGTTGTGAATTCGTGCACACGCGTGCCAGTTGTCAGAAAGGAGTGACCGACGAGTGACGTGACTGACTGCATCGGAGTATAAACAACCCGGACAGCACTGTGTCCGGGTTGTGAAAATGTCGCGAAATCCGGGACGTAAGACGTCTGAAAGATCTCTTAAAGATGCCTTAAAGACGTCTCACGTCCTAATTTTGGGACATTTCCATTTGCGCGCTGTCTGATGTCTGATTAAACGTTAGATCTCACGCCATAAATGGCGATGCAATTTCTATCACCTCGTCGGACATCGCGAACGAAGTTTCGCTAGTTTAGCTTCGTCTTCGACGTCAATAAATCAAAACGGCCGCGGATGCGGGGACGAGGAAGAGAGCGTAATTGGGACCGCGGATATTCACTCTACGAGACTATAGAAAGCTTCGGGTTGTGAGGCGATTGATAGATTATGAATTTATATGAGGCAATCGCGGTTATCGCGCTTCCGCCGAGAAGCGAGATAACGTTAAACGAGTTGAACTTTCAATAATAACGCAACGATCGGTTGTCGCCTTCGCCGCGATATCTGTCGTCGCAAGACCGTTGTATATTATGTATGTCTTTGCCCATGCGGGTGGGATTGTGGCACGAAATTACCACCTGCCACTTGACAGTTTGCCAAAGCGGAGTTAAGTAATTTGCGTCGCGTCGTTGCGGCGATAACGGGCGCGGGGCTTTTTTTTCGCTGCGCTCCGACGCGCGACGCCTGCATGCCCTCGGTCGCTCGCGAGCTGCGAAGAGAATCAATACTCTATAACTCTATACTCTCGCGTGCGAGAGACGAGCGCAGGTCCCTCGGCGCCCAACTGGCGGCCATCGACCGGAAGATTGCACCGCGGAAGCGCGTATTGCATTGCTTCGCATCGCGGCTGATCGTGGAAAATCTCGATGCCGAAAACACCCGATCGCGCCCGCTAATTAAATCCAGAGCGATCAAGCAGAAACGAATTGAACTTTTGAAACGCGATGATGAAGGAATTGATGTCCGGGGCGACGTCACCTGAATACTTGACGTCGAGATGAGAATTTTTTAATAATAAAAGACGTGCTTCTGATCGAGTTGAAATAAAATTAGATCCTAATAAGTTATGTAACGCACTAATTACCGCGCCTGGCCCTTTTTGCTAGATTAATTAATGTCGTTCGAGAATTGAAATCAGTCGAAAGAAAACAACGTGTCGACCGTGTCGTCTCTTGCGTAACCGTAGTACTTGAGAAAGGAAATTCATTTCTTTGTATCTCTTTGTATTATTGATGTATACGAGAATTTCAAATGAAAATCTAATTAGCAGGGCCACGGAGAAAATTGTATTCGATGAAGCAGGCACACAGCGGGCCCTCGCGTGCCGACCCTGTTTCGCCGGACAATTAATCGAAACAACAGATATCCCCCCAGCGATATGCCGCTCTCGCAAAATCGTTAAACTTAACTTTAAAGTAGGTACGCCACTTTCAAAACACAAACGGCGCAGTTATCGGCGGCCGCAACGAGGTCAGGTCCTTCTGCTCGTCGCTAACTCTCCTCGTGTGTTGTAAGAAACGAACGACGCGGCGTGCAGGAGAGGGGAACCCCGTTATGCCGCCGGCAATGCCGGCATGGCCGCGAATTCCTAAGGCCGGAATTTTAATTTCTCAATCCTGTTAACGCTTCGCGACATTCCAACGCCCCGAGAGTGACTCGCCCTCGTTGCCCGCGACTGACTGTACTTATATACAACCGCCACGGTTGCTTTCCGTCCATCGGAATGCAGCGTGCATCATCGAAGCGCCCAGCCGCTGAGATCCCTCGGACCTCGGACGGTATTACGTAAAAGAAAGGAAAAAAAAGAAAGGATGACTCGGCGTCCGGCAGAGTCGATCCCGAGTACGTCGAAACGATTAAAATTGCTTAATAATCCGCTTAATGAATAATCCATCGACATCGGCAGACACGTTTTTGCTCTTCTCATGGATCGGTCGTCGCTTGTTGTTTTTTTTTTTTTTTTAAATCTATTTTTGTTATTGATCTCGCTGTTATTTATTTTTTTCCTCGTTGGACTTTGTCGAGAGCCCGTTCTCCTCGGGGAGAGCCCGTGTTTTTGCTGACCGGTCGCGTGCAAAACCGCAAGCCACTTTCGCGCACGGGGAGTCCGCTTCCAGCCGACCTGATTCCATCCCGGGGCGCGAGCGGCCCGACCTACGCGCATTCGTGTGTGCGTGGGTGTTATCCCAGAATAGCCCGGGGTCGATCGATATCTCCGTGCAGCTCCCGCGTGCTCCTCGTGGGTTGTTGGCCTGATTTCCAACCTTACGGGAGAGCGCGGCGCGGCGGGCGGCGGTAGACCGGTAGACGTGTGCGCTCTCTCGCGAAGAGCCGCGCGCCGATCATCGGTTTGTAAACATCTGGAAAGAGATCGAATGTTGACGAGAAAACGCGACTCTTGCGTGTGTTTTTTTCTTATACTTTTTTTTATTAATGTACGTACGTATATCCCGAGATTAGCTATAACCGACGAATCGGCGAAAACATCTTCGTTGAAATACTTTGCCGATTTCACTTTTCTCTCGAGGAAGAAAACGGCGGATCAACGCGTCGCGCTTACCTTCCCGAGATCAAGTCGGATAAACCTCTTAACGATCCGCGAATGCGTGCCACTTGCATTGCCTTCACGCCCACTTCTATTCCCGTCGCGTCTAAACGAAACGAAAATACGCTCGCGGCGTGGACCGGATAGCCGTTTCTCGGGCCGGCTGCCAACGAATGGTTCGCGCGCGCGCGCGCGCGGACTGGTTTCGCAAACCGGAGCTCGTGTCTCGAGGGCTAATCTTAGGATTTAATTGTTCGCGAGAGGCAACGGATATTCTGCTCGCCTTTAAGGTAATCGTATCGCGCGACACGAAGGACAGAGAAAACGAGAGATTGGGCGATCTTGATAAAAATATTGAAATAAAACAATTTGTACGTGATTTTCCGTTGCCTGGACAATTAAACGGTTACGGATTTGTTACGTAATGTTTGTACCTCTGATGGGGACGAGCTAATTACTTTTAACTTTTATTTGTTTTTTTTTTTAAACTCTAATTAGAATGACAGCGTATTTCTCCTGAGATCGCAGGTGTCCCCATCCTAATTTACAGATATAAGTAAATTAAAGGATAATTTGTCTATTTGTCTTCTTACCGCTCCGCGTTCTGATTAGAGCGCGATCATTAACGAAGGAGTACTATGCCATCCCCGACGCGAATGACCAATTAGTCGCAGTCCTTGAAGGTGACTTGCGAAACGGAAACGTCCGTAGATTAGCAGAGATTAGGTAGCCTATTCGCAAATTCGTTCACAAGTATTCGTGCGTACACACTACACACACACATATCGGAAAATGGGCATGTATTTTCACGGAAGTACTTTTTGCGCTAATGAAATTACGATTTCTGTAATTTTCCGGCTTCGTTAACACGAATATTAATAAACGGACGGGTGACCGTACAGATGTGGAAAAATCTCATATTTATACGTTATAAACAAAACTACAATTTTTCCATTCAATATTGGATATGTTTTCGATGATAAAAAATGATTTTATACATTTTTTGTAGTCGAAATATGTTTACCATTCTCAGAAATTGTTTTTGCAGCAAGATTATGACGTTCGAGTTTCCGTCAAAACAATTATTCGTTCCGCCCGCACCGATATCGAGACCGATTAAATCCCGAATCGATCGTAGAGCTCTCTGTCAAAGACCGCGGCGGCGACGGCTCTTCGAGCACGCTGTATAATTATTCTCTCCTAAGAATGACATCGACCGGTTTCAAACGTTATCGCGAACCCACACACATGCCGGAGGGGCTTCTTCTCTCTCGACGGGTGTTATAAATAATTCCAGGCGAGAGAGTGGCGTCGCATAATGTCGTGGAATCGACGTTATCTGCGACGTTGTTGACGGTTATGGCGTCATTCATCTCGCGCGCGCGTAACACATCCCTCCCGCCTCGGGAAATCTGCTCCATCGAATCGAAGCGGCGTCATAATCATCATCGCCGCGTAAAAGATAGACGGGGTGATTTGTAACCGTGACGTTACACTATAGACTTAAATCCGAGACGCTAACCCGAGAGGAAAAATGTTGCAAGGAGCGAATAATATGCAACAATTTTTTAGGATCTTATTCATCTCCGATACTAATAATCTTGGCAATTAAATCAGCGACAGTTTGAAAAGATCTCTTTCGAAAGACATCACGCAGATCGGGACAATTTATGCCTCGATCGTAGATATCGATGCGACGGCGCAGAAACGTCGTTCCACGAAGCATGCTTATTCGTTTATTGAAAGTCGGTTCGGGACTTTAGTCGAGGCGATCGACACTCAATCTTCTTACGAGAGATTAGCCATACTCTCCGAGAATAGCGCGCAAATGGAAAGAATCAGACCGAGGTACTACATATGCATGCGTATATACGAATCACGAGCGGCGTAAATAAAATCCGGTTATTTATAGACCGCAGCTTTGTATTTATACGGCTTATATAGTTCTATTTTTGCTGTAGCGCGTTACCTACTAATCCCACACGGTTGCGGGGATCTCCGGTTTATCCTCCGCGATATTCCTTTCATCGGATGTCTTTCAATCGCGTTTTTTTTTGCCTTCCGTCTTCACACGCTCGCCTCTCCGATGTGGAAATTTGAGAAAGCAGGCAAATTCTCCCGCGTGTATTGCTTTTCCGTTGTCGTTGATCTCTTTCTCACGCCGGAATAATCCGGCAAAACCATTGGACGTAAGTCGAGCGCGTGATCCTTTTCACAAGTGATAAAATTCCACGGTACTTCCGTATGGTGTGTATTTCAAAAATACTTGGCGTAAAGTGAATTTTATTTTTTGAGACAAGTCATCTTGCAGGAGTATATCGCGTCTCCCTGTCGCTCGCACAAGATTACGCGCTCGTCAAAGTCTGGTTGGCACCGCGACTCGTGAGAAATATTGCCGTTACCTTCGCGATTTAACTCACTGAGTCATCGTCATCGGATCTCCTTGACGTTTCTCAAATAACACACAATTATACGTACACGACAACTTGGTTTCCGAAATTATATACCGTCGTCAAGTAGCGGAACGGGACGAAAAGCGGTTCCTAGCCTTTTCTCGGCCGGATTGCACAACGCGCATAGTCCACCAAAATTGGTCCCTCTAAATAAATCTTCATTGAATTCCGGATGAAAATGATTGATAATTATTAAGTCTTGCATTTCTGTTGAAAATCTATCGGGGAATAAATGGCATTTCGCCATTGATTAATGAAACGTGCATCTTCGTATCTTCACGAGACGCTCAAGCGAGATAGTCCGCAAATCACTCTGTTTACACGGGGAGCATCATTACGGTTACACGTGATCGTAATTCGTTCAATAACGAGGAAAACGATAACCGCTCGACTCCAAGAGGGAAGCATGCGCCAGTACGCACAAAAAAAATAAAACAAAAATGAAGCAAAGCGTTTCCGCTAAAAATAAATTTCTTTAATCGCATATGCGGAACGTTACACGGTCTCGCCGATAAGGTGCGGTCCTCAAGGCTCGCTTATACATTAGATTTTCGCGAAACAGTCCGCAATTCTGGGAACGTCGTCGGTTCCGCAAACACGCGGAATCTGCTTTCGCCGTATCGCGTCGCGCGCAGAAATGCATATGCACGCGCGCGCACGATGATAAACTTTTATCGGCGCGGCTTTCGCAGTTACGGCATTATCCTTGCCTCGGCGTTATCGAGGTGTTGTATGTACCTAAAGGCTCCAGCGGGTCGCCACTTCCGTCCACGATTATGCCATTATCGAAACGATCTCGGAACGGTCCTTGACGAGGCTCAGGGCCCGCGTATATAGAGACGTGTATCGATTTATCAACGAGGAATGCCGAGAATTCGTGCGCGACGGCGCGGGATGACTCGGGTTTTTATCGAACGATTATACGCTATCGCGGCTTTAACGAGAACTCCAACGCAGAACACGCGCGGACGCAATGCCGCGTTCGCGGGGTCCCCCGGGTGGGTTAATAAATGCAAATGCAAATCGATCGCCGCGCAGCGTAGTAGTGCTAGGTGGCGACGACGCGAGATATCGATCCGGCGCCGTGCGTACTTTTAATATGACCCGCGACGAAACGCGAATCGACAGCGTGATATTTTTTGCGAGCGATATATCCTTGACTGTCTCCACTTGTTCGTATACTTGATCGCAAGACTGGCAATTTCGTAACAATCCATGATTTTGTAACGACACTCCCGCTGCTGATCGCGCGAAATAATTATTTTTTTTCTGGATGTGAATCGATCGCGATGTCGGTAAAACGAACAATAGGCGCGAATTCGAGTCGCCTATTCGCCTTTGCAGCGCTCGACGAAAATCGAAGGTGCTTTGCTTCATTAATATCGCGGACGCAAACCACGTGTGTCGGCCTGTCGATGTATATGCTTTCTCGTAGAAAGTAAAAGCGTTAATTCCGTGCCAAGGTGAGATCGCGATGAAATCCGCTCTCGCGGTGCTGCCCTTCGCTCGTTGTCAATTGCATATACGAGGCTCTTACATACACGGCATCTAATAAATCGCTAAACCTCTAATCACGGTAAATCTCTAATACACGAATATTACGCGATAATCTCCGCGCGGCCTCGGTGTTTAAAACCTAAGGTATACAAATCACGGAATTGTCCCGACATTCGTATATAATTGCGGGTTTATTATCGCTGGATTAAATTTCAGCGATAAAACGGACACGTATATACGGTATATAGGAAAAATTTCTCGTTCCTCCGTTATTTTCGCGCGGAGAACGGACGGAAATGACTCCACGATATTGCAATAAACTTTTGTAATAACTGTACACTCGGGAGCTCGAATTGGGCACTTTGACGTGTGGCGAAAGTATACGGCGGAATGATAATGATTAACCTTGGCCTTCGATATATAACGCCAATTCTAATGAAATCTTTCTGGCGGCGCGGCGATTTGTCGCGTAACTTTTTTTTTTATACGTAACCGGGCCTGATCGTATCGTATCCGTGCGTCAATATTTTAAGATCTCGACGTTATCGGATTCCGGGGATTTCTTGCGAGTCATTTGTTTGCCGATGTTTCGTTTTATAAAACGACATCGAAAAATCTTGGAAACTTCCGAGAGAGTGTCTGAAGAGTCTCACTTTGTTGTTTACCCTACATGAGCATTTTTAGTCTCTGTTTTACATGAAATTTATTCGTCTGTATAAATTAATTTTGCTGCTGTTTGTCGTCTATTTTTGAACGAATTAAAGTGGATTTTTTTTTCACATATAAACTGAGCTTTCAATCAACATTCAGTTAAAGTAGGTTTGGTTTGGCTAAGAATGCAATCTTTTCGAAACTTTTCTTCAACTCACAACTACGAAGTTATTCATATGTTGATCTTTTTAATTTGAAAAAGACCGGAAATTCGTCGAAGAGATCGAGCGATATTTTTAAAATGTTTTTATTGTAAAACAGAAATGAGCTTTTCGTTGCCATCTTCGAGACGACTGGCAATTTTATTGAAATAACTATACTCACAACATTTCGACCACAAATTGTGGTCTTTTTCAAGTATATAAATAGATTACAGCGCTCTTGCAAAACAATGGGAGCACTTATTTCAATAAAATTGCCAGTCGCGTCGAAGAAGCCAAACCATTTTTGTTTTGGCTTCGTTTTAATTATATTTTAAGTATTTTTTTTCCACTTCGTGTTTCAGTACCCACTTATCAGTGCAACATGTCGGTCACTTCCGTGCAACCAGCCAGCACCGAGAGCCTCTCCCGCCACGGGTGAGTAAAAATAATCGATCTAAATCCTTTCATGGACATCGGATTGGACTGAAGCGGACCAGTCGCGACTTATAATTGCAAATATATCCCGACGCGGGATATCCCGTCGTCTCGCACGAACGAGTTTTCCTGTTATACGGATTGCGTCGATATTGGGCGGGTTTTTCTGTCGCGAGACTTACAATTAGCGCGATATTAATCTGAATTTCAGATCGTCTAATGATCTGAAATGAGATATCCCGACCTTCGCGTCTCGATCTAACTCATTTTCGCCGACGTGAAACACGATCTTCGATTCTTCGACGAGAAAAATGGAGCACACATGCACACATGCGGCGCTTCGGCGCTGAACAGACGGTTAGAGCGGGGCTGCTCATTATCTTGCAGGAATTTATCTTATACATGGAAATGTATGGAAACACGTATGGAAATGGTTACTTAATGAGCAGCAAATGATAAACATCTCGTACCTCAGAATTGAAACCTATAGAGTCATTATATAACTCAACTATTAGTTTCGTCGCGGCTAATTAGCGCTAGACGAGCGGCGCAATCTTAAAATGCGCGGCGCGGGATGCAGCGGGGAAGAAGGAATGTGCTTCGCGATTCGCGCGTTAGCCAAAGCCCGGCGATTTCATTTTCCCGTTTCTCATCGAAGCGCCCGCGGCGCCATGAAACTCGACTTCCCACGCATTCCCATCAATTCCTATATGTGAGGTGATTCGACCACCGTTATACCGTCGTCAGATTGAAATCATCGCCCACACGTTGAGAGGATTGAAACAGAATCCGAAACAGTAGAAAGCGATTAATTTGGAAAAAAACTGAATTGGACGAGAATGAACGAAGGCGTTATTAATTCGATTACTTTGTAATCTCTCAAGTTCAATCGGTATCAAAAAGTTTCAAACTTTCGTGCGGAATCGCAATGAATTACCGACCAATTAAGTCCCTCAATTAAATCAAATCGCGCGGCTGAAAACATTTGCAATTTGAAATACTCTTTCCGAGGATAATCACTATACTCCACCAATTATCCCCCAATCATCGTTACGTCGCGACGGAAATATTGCGGCAAAAATCACGATAGTTTTTGTCTTCGGAATATATCGGAATATCAACGGTTACGGTGATACTTTTATTAAAAAATAGTACATACGCGCGCGAGAACGGATTACTTATTATTTGAGCTATTTAATTAAAGAGTTGTGTAATTAGCACGACGCAGAAGGCGCTCGCAATCCCAACGATCTTCGCCTCGCGACTTACGGTCATTCAGGAAAACCTTCGTTCCGCGGCCTTTGTTCCCCCAGTGCCTATATAATTCATACGATTGCATAGTCGTGTCGAGCGTACAAAAACACGAACGCGCCGGGCTAATCATTACGCGTGCGTTCACGTCGCCGTCACGTGAAAGAGAAGCGTGTTTTTTCCTTCCTGATTTCCATACTTACGCGCACGTTTATTCGAGCTAATCGCAGCCCGCGGTCTCTTTTTTTCGGCCGGCAGGTTCAAGGCGGTTTGCTCTCGCGTATATCCTTATCCTCGTCCCGTCGAATAATTATCTTTGGCAATATTACGGAGCGTATACTTGAATTCGAAGATATTTAAATTCGCAAATTTGCCGGATTGGACTCTCGCTCTCCACGGACGAAGAAGTACAGAGTCCCTGAGAGAGAGAGAGAGAGAGAGAGAGAGAGAGAGAGAGAGAGAGAGAGAGAGAGAGAGAGAGAGAGAGAGAGAGAGAGAGAGTTATGTAATGGAAACTTTACGAAAGATTGAATTATAATGTAATTAGCATTAAGAGCTTCTCTAACGAATTAAGACCGATTTCTTTTAGAAGGAAAAGTGGAACAATAGCGTTTTAATTATGAAACAGTTGCCTCAGGCTTGATTTTCTTCACGTCGGTTGTATGGCACCTGATGAAATCGAGGCGACATAGAAAAGTTAGGAAGAAAGGAAAGGGAGAAATGTCATTAGAAGTTGTTTTATGAATTTAAATAGAATAGAGATTATTTTGCGAACTTGATATAGAAGAAGCTAGGAAAGATTGGACTATAGTTTTTAACAATAATAAAACTATAGTCTCAAAGAAATGGGTCCCGCGAGTTTAACGAACATCACTTATTCGCTAGCTTAAAATTGATAGTCGCCTAATTTATATGAATTGTCGTTTCGGTCTACAGGAGTAACATCTCGTTGTCCCGCCACAGCCTGTGCGGAAGCGTGGACGACGGTCTGCAGGGCTCGCATCCCCAGTACCAGGATACGATCCTGACGATCGAGGAGCTGCGCGCTCAGCTGAACTCCTGCTTTACGTAAGTTGATTTTTGCTTCGTTTGTTTTTTTACATCGTCACATACGAATCGGCGGATCCGCGGATCCGCGACCGACCGTGGGACTCGTGGGAGTTGATCGGCGGATTACGCAACCATCACGTTATCGAGTGACGTGTCACTGGACAATAGAATCCAGTACGATCCGGAGTCACGGCGGCGGCTCCAACTCGTCGCGTCGCGACGCGTTTAATTTCGCTAATTCGGGAGAGAAATGTCCCTCTTAATGGGGACATTATTAATCTCCTTGGCTCGTCGTGGCCAGAAGTCGACGAGGAGGCGAAATCGATTCGGCCCCTCGGAACCGTTTGAAATTTCGGCACAAATTCGCATTGTCGCGCGAATGCAAATGCATAGTGTGTCGAGCGTTTGGGGGACGCTTATCGGCGCGGAATCCAAGAAACGAGGCTAGTAGGTATGCCCAGTACTTATCTGGTGACGGTTAACGCGGTTATTCCGATAAATCGATGTCCTACATCGGGCACATGCAGGTCTCGATATGCAACGTACGGTATTTCTGCGAAATATTCGCGTGGGCCGCGCCATATCTCGACCAATCAAAAGCACATTCGACGTTCCAGAGAGATATTTCTTCGTCCGACAAAAAATTCTTGTTTGCCCGTTGATCTTGACGCATCTACCAATTAATCTATCATTTTGCGCAAAATTCTTTTTCTCATCGTAATTCTCCCACCGGTATCATTTGAACAGTATATAATTTCGCTATATGTATTATCCCTGTCGCGGTATCGACGAGCAAATCTCGCGTAAACCGGATGAGCTGATCGAATTGTTAAACCGCGTACGACCTTGCTTCTCTAAAAGACCGTCCTGCCGACGGATAGTTTTGCGATGCAAATCACCCTGCAGGAGTTCTCCCGCGAGCCGCGAGCGAATATCGCGTCGTTGTGCTGCGCGTCTTCCGGCCGCGTGTCACGCCCCTCTGTTATTAGCATAATCGCGTGTGCATTCGCTCGACGATTCATTATCGTTATCTTGTTCTCTGCGCAGGTGCGGGGTATCGTGGAGTGAGGAGCACGTCTCCCTGGACTGCAGCGAGTGCGGCGGCTACTCCCTGCAACGGCCGTGCCCGCTCTGTGATGGACGTTGTCACACCGCGTGGAAGCGCGACCTCACCATGGTAAATATCTGACCCTCCCTCCTCCGAAAATAACTAATCTCCGGCCTGTCATTAACTTCCGTTCGATTTCCTTCTCATTAAATCGTTAATTAAATTTGACACTTATCTTTATTTATTTTCTTTTTAATCTTTTCGACAGTAAACATCAAATTTTTTGCGAGTTAATTAAAAGACCTTTGATTCGTATATTGTAATTTATGATTTGGTAATAATTTTGGGTTTGGCTGTATTTTTTGCTGTTAAAATTGCGTATAAGTTTTTTCCAATTTTGAGCCGAAGATATCAGAAAGCAAATAGCGACTTAATTTACGAGGTCGTCCCTGTTCTCGTTGCAGTCCCACGCGAGTGGTAAGGCGAGATGGATCGGTGAGTGTGGGCTGAGCTGCGGACCGTCCCTTGAGGAATCACTAGTGCCCGCGTTGGAGAAGCTGCGGGCCACCTCGTGAACGGCGCTGGCCCGAGCACCGCCAACCAAGCACAAGACTTAAATCCATCACCATCCATCTAGCGTCACCCACTACCATCGTGTGCGAGACCCAAGAGAGAAAGAGAAACGTGTGAATGCAGACCGTGGATGATATGCATTATGTTCCTGAGAAGGGCGGCTAACAAGGGAAAGGAGGACCTTTCGGGCCCTTCCTCGTGGGCTTCTTCCCCGAAGATACAAAAGCGTACCCAGCTGGTCCCTCGACATCGGGGACCACCGTCGTCGTTTATTCTCGTTTTTCAGGACGAAAGTACAAAGTTAAGCGATCGACGTCCGAATTCTACAAAGAATTTCTACGTTATACAGAACGATTAACTACGTTGTAGCGAACTGCTCGAACCGAGAACGGATTCCAATTTACTTTCAGGATTTTACACCTGTGCCGTGAAGTTCATTTCGATTTCTTCTCCAGCGAGATTTCCGCTCAGAAGATTGCACTAACAATTTCTATTAGGAAATATTAGAATTTGATCTTTTTGTGGGCGATTTCTTGCCGCTGATATGAAATTACATTTTTGCTACGAAAAAAACTTCTTTACAAAGTTGAGAAATAGATAATTTGCCAAAGAGGAATCTTTCTGTTCGAGAATATGTCGACGTATCCATGAAACAGATTTGATTGTTTCTTTTGAAATATTTTTGGATTGCAGATTGTTTTAAGTTTAGAGCAGAAATATGTATATAATATAAGCGTAAAAAAAAATGAATCGGAATATTCGGAATATATCCTGTAAATTTTTCTTTCTCAATTTATTCAGTTTGAATCACTTAAAATCTTTTTCCAGTTTATGTATATAAAATACGAAATGTGAAACCCCGCGATGAAAAATAAGAGGTAATCTCAGTTTATGTGAGACGGAGCATTTTGTCTTTAGACTTTATTAGTATTATACGAATTATATTTTAGAATTACAACAGCCAATGTCTTTGTGTAAAATAACTTTGGTAGTCGTGATTCCGAAATGTTTTTATACCATTCGGTTTGGCCGTTGTGATAATTATTTATCTTGAATTATTTGCCACTTGCACACTTAGCAGAATTGAATTTTTTGATGTAACTTCCGTTTTATGCACCTGAATCGGTTAGTTTAGAAAACGGCGTAAATCCATACTTTTCCAAAATTAAAACGGGGGAGGGGGGGTCAAAAGAGTTTTTACGAAAATTATTTATTCTACAGATTTTTATATTGTACGTGTAAATAATATACTAACGTCCTTATCACATTATTAGTTGTCATTTGAAGGCGATCTTTATTTTATACATGTTTCATAAATAACATCTATTTTAAAACAATTTTAATTTCTAGACTCAAAGCACTCAAAAAAACAACCGATTCACTTGCGAAAAATTCGATTTCTTACCGCGGATTGATTATTACGAATGTTTTCCAATTTTTTGTGTCAACCAAAATTACCATAACATTTTTCCGAAGCGCGTTTCGCATGAGCTAACGTCGCACTTCGGAAAACATACACGGTAGTTCAAATATTCGATCGTTCCTACAACGATGCGCGAGAAGCCCGAGCTTCACTTTACTTTTTTACGTAACGGAAGTTACACCTCGGCCTCTCTGTCGCGCGAAGGAGCGCGAGTTTGCATTACGAGAATCATAGGATAATTATTAGGCGACAATTTAATCGATCGAGCGATCTGACGGCGAGAAGCCCGTCCCGGGGCCTTTCGCACGAGAGCACGACGTATCGATTTCGTAGGTGATGTTAATTATTCGGTATCCCCCGCTTTCAATTGTCACAACTGTATCATCGGCGAAATAATTCCGAGCTTGCGACTGTATACGATAAAAATTTAGTCAAAGTTTTGCCTCTCTAGCGAGGATTTAGTGTTTAACGTGACGTGATTCAATCGTCATAGCCCTAAGGATCGATAGGCAATCGGTGTGTTACGAATTCGAGAGAAGTTATTTCCACAAATAGCAATTAGAAAGTTTATCGTTCGATGCGTTATTGTACATCTAACATCAAAATTGGTACGGCGAGAAGAGAAATGAAAAGGGTACGTAAATATAATGGTTGTACCGTTTTGCATTGTAATGGAAAAATTATACGAATCTCCCCTGCGTCTATGAAAGTTTAAAAAGAGCCGGTTGTGTATAGCGTTTCTCGACAAAGATACGTCTTGCTCGCTTTAAATCGTCCGCTTTCCTGTCGAGCTTTTTTGCCAAACGGTCGGAGGCGTAGCTCGACCCTCAAGTGCGTGAGAACGTCTCGTTGAGCGCGGTTCCACAATTGTATACTCGGCACAAAGAAAATTGCGAGTGCCAAAAGCAGGGATCTCATTCTTAAAAAAAAATATATATATATAAACTCTAAACGATCAAAATCAAAATTATACAATTATTTATAATCTTTATCTTTAATGCGAATAATATTTATATTTTAAATATCTTAGCGACAGAACGCAGATTTATTGAAATATATTCATAAGTTATACATACAAAATATGATGCGCTTATATCCTATTATTATTACAATGGCGCTCGCAGAATTTTTTGTGTCAAGTCACGTTGGAAAGCATTTACGTCGTGCCAATGACTTTTTCGGACTTTTATTGTTTTATAAGAATCCCGCCTGCCGAAGCCTTTCTTAGCGAGATGTAGGAACAAAAAGGATGTTTTCAGACGTTTACCGACTTTCCTCGGTAGCGTATACTATATATATATTGCGAGTGCGAGTATACATGCTCATCAAAACATACATCCTCATTTATTAAATTAAACCGTAATAATGTGTAAAAATTGTCTGGAGTATTAGCTCTTGCGGTGAGCTTTAGTTTAATGCTTTAGAGAAAGTCCTCGGTAGTAGTTTTTATTTAACCTGCGAACTTCTTATTTATGACAAATACTGCAAAAGTATGGGTTTAATAAATACTTGCAAAAAATCCATTGTGACTTGTCAATACGAGTCCCCTTTATCCTTATCCTTGTATAATTTAAGATAATTCCCCGAAAGAGAAGTATGAACCGTGTGTATTTGATATCCTCTCTCTTTATTTTATATTTCTATTATTATCTTCTGCATTAGAGAAGAATACAACACCTTTCGTCTCTCTCATGGCAGTACAATCCTACTTAATTCAAAGCAGTCTCACAAGATTATTTTGTAATCCAGTATTATCTCAAACTACATTATTGTTTATGAAAAATAAATAATCCATTGCTTAATAAATGATTTAGTTTCGCTAGATAAAAGGTGTATCAACGCTTTATTGACAATTTTCGCGATTTTATGTACATTTGCCACCATGCCAAGTAACACGCTCACACGATCTTTTTTTTACAAATCGAGACTATAACGGTATTTTGTATCTCTGTGCCGCGTATTTTACGTAAATCATGTTTTTACGAAGTACATAATATCAGTACAACGCTGGAAGACAACATAAAAGCAGTTTCAATCAATAAAATGGAAATATGCGATTGTTTATAAATAATTTTTATATTCGTCATTTTATTTCCTATCGTCTTTTTTTATATTTATCTAATATTCATTACGAAACTTGAGAAAACATTAAAATAACTTTTATTTTTATAAATTATTTAAAAAATAAGATTCTCACTGAAAAAAAGAATAAATTAGTAAATAATAATATAGTAATAAATAAACGGTCGTTATAGTTCCATAATATATTCTAGAAAAAAATTAAAATTAATACCGCTTCTGTGTTGTCTTTTAGGATATATTTAAGTATACAGAGAGCCGCAACGAAAAAAATATATACGAGAAAAAGCATATTGTCAAATAACTTTTTTAAATATTACGTGCTCATAATCGCATTTGCATATAAATAACGCCTACAGATATTCCAATTATTCGATCACTTTTCAAACAAAAACACAAGAGCTTATACGAAGCAATAACATATCAATTATCATCAAAGTTAATTGTCATAAATATTAATTCATATTTTTTACTGTCAATTGATTCTTCCCAAGAGCATGTATCGCGAAAAGGAGCACTTAAAAATAAATCAAACAATTCTTGTACATCTCCATAATGACAAAAATACGTAAAAATAAACATCAAATCGATATCCAGAATGATAAATCGTATTGGAGTACAGAGGTACAGCATCAAAGTACCATTACGTGTAACAATAACTTAAAATATCAACGCTCTATTTATAATTTGACTATAACTTGTTGAACTGAGTACCGATTTCGCTGAGCGAGATCGCGCGTACTCCCTCACGTAGACGAGAGGACAATAATCTCAGCATCGGCATCCTACAAAGACCATTACTCCTGCTCGTGCGACTCACGGCGCAAGCGAGTGACAAGAATCAACTTTGGTGCACGATGAAGTTGGTGAGTGTATGTATATGTGTGAAATAAATTAATTAACAGGTTTGTTGCGCAATAGTAGTTTTAGCACTAGAATCGTCACGGCGACGATTCTTTGCGCTAAAACCTCGGTCTAAATAATGCTCAATATTAGGCTACGATCGAGAATTGCGCTGAGACCGAAATTCGGTGGCGATTGATGAAAGTCCTAGAGCGATGGATTTTAATATTGTCCATTTATAGAATTAATCTAGTAGGAACGAATCGCTGGCGGAACTGTCGCGCATTCCTGTTGATCAAGCGTAACGTCGATCACCGGTCTAAAATCCAGAGACACCTTAAATAAATGAAATAAGATTAGAAGTTGTGAAATAGAGAAGTTGTCGAATAAAAATATTAAAACAAAAAACAATAATAAAAACCTACTAATTAATGTGAATATCGAGCGTAAGTACAAATTGAGAAAATTAAGAAAACTGGAGATGGTGTTATTTATAAACACAGTAATTTTTAGATATCAATATTTCGATCTGCTGTCTATAAATGACGAGTAAAAAATACCTCTCCTGTTCTCGGATTGATCTTCGATAGTGTGTGTTTCCTCCAATGTTGATCGAAGGGTTTCGGTTGTTGATTTTCAATTGGTTTACTGTAATCGTATTCATCGATTCTCTGTTTATAATCCTCGCGAGCGTGCGCGCCACGACTCTCCTTTCTGTTCTCCGCCCCAAAGATGGTCTGCATCGCGTTGACCATGAGATTTTGCAGCTCAAGCGTCTCTACCAAATCGGAATTCCATATTAAAGATTTATCGGCGACCTTTAGCTCGCCCAGTTTCTTGTAGAGATCGGTCATCTTCCGACAGCCTATGAAAAAAGTACATAAATGTTTTCAATGCTGTTACACAACATTCAAAAATTCTGACGTGCGAAGAAAACGTCAATGGTCTTTTTTTCACCTTGTTTCAAGGTTTCGGCTTCTCTGAAGACCGCCGCATGCGTCTGCATGGTCTTCTGCATGGTCAGCCTCAATTCCGCGGTAGAGATGGAACCGTTAGCGTGTCTTACCCAGTCTAAATTAGCTACCGTCTCTTCGCCGGCGTTCTAAAACACACAAACAAGACACAACACATTATGTATCATTTATCTTGCAATAAAAATTAAATGTAGTTTGCACACATACCTATATACAGTTTATATTTAAAATAGTTGAAACTTACAGGTTTTAAGGGTCCAATCGCCTCACCAGGCTTATTCTCTTGGGCAATAGTCTTAGCGCAAGCACGCCCGAATACGACTAAATCCAATAGAGAGTTGGCACCCAATCGATTAGCGCCGTGAACAGATGCGCAAGCTGCCTCGCCGCATGCATATAAGCCGGGTACTACTTTGTCTTGATTGTTCTCCTTGGTTAACACTTGACCTTTATAATTCGTCGGCACACCTCCTGTAAATATAATGTTATTAGGCTAATTTTTTTCGTAGACTCACGGAAATTGCTGTGAACAAAACAGTTTGTGATAAATTTTATTAAAAAATTACTCTGTGCCACGTTTGATAAACTATTCAGAATATTTTCCTACTATAAAAAACTCAACCGTGATGACTCCGATGGCGTCATCACTAGGAATGTCAGGGCTTTCGACTGAAATCATCAGAATATTAAGTGAAAAAAAAAACTCATCGCGTGACAGCTACTTTAGAGTTCCACTTTTATTGCAAAAGCGAAATAAAATTCATTTCTTTATTGACATATTAATTGCTATGCGCGGATCTGCGCCAAATAATATTTCTCAACGATGCTTTAATAAAAAAATATTAATTGTAACATCCGCATTCCGCAATTAAGTATACTCTTTATTATAATTCAAGGGTCGTCATTAAAATCAATCATTAGAGATATTGATAGTCTCTCAAAATAATTTAGTTAATTATACTTACGTACCCATATTATAATGAACGGTGGGTAAGACGGGGATGGGTTCCCGGGTCACGTCGACGCCAGCGAATATCATCGCCGTTTCCGAAATTCCTGGCAACCGAGCGGCTAGCTGTTCAGGCGGCAAATGGTGTAGCTGCAGGTAAATATGATCTTTCTCTGGTCCAACGCCTCTAAGCGGAGAAAAAGAACTATATTTACCACGAATATTTTCGAACACGCGACAAAAGACGCGTCTTTATCGGCCCATAACTTACCTGCCCTCTCTAATTTCCATTGTCATGGATCTAGACACCACGTCTCGCGATGCCAGATCCTTCGCTACCGGTGCATAACGCTCCATGAACCTCTCGCCCTCGCTGTTTATCAGATAACCACCTTCGCCGCGGCTGCCTTCTGTGATCAGGCATCCGGCGCCGTAGATGCCTGAAATGAATACAATGTGTTTTTGATTTGTGCAAATCAAGAAAAGTACATAATATTAATTATCTAATAATTCTAATCGTACTTGAATACTAAAGATTTATTTCATTAAGTATTTAAAAGTTTCAATTTCTCAGCAATTAAATGTTACTTGCATTATTGTCAATTTCTAAGAATCATCGAAATACCTCAAATCTATTTACAGACATATCGATGTTACAGCATTAATGTGTTTCTAAAACGTATTAGATATTAAATATGAAATATATACCTGTAGGATGAAATTGCACAAACTCCAGGTCCTGATTGGGCAGATTGGCCCTGGAGACCATGGCGGTACCGTCCCCGGTGCAAGTGTGCGCGGATGTGCAGGAGAAGTAGGCGCGCCCGTAGCCGCCGGTGGCGAGCACCGTGTTCTTGGCGTGGAAGCGATGCAGCGTCCCGTCCTCCAGGCAGAGCGCGATCACACCGCGGCATTCGCCACCCTCCATCAGCAAGTCGAGAGCGAAATACTCGACGAAGTAGTTGCAATCGTAGCTCAGCGACTGACCATAAAGTGTATGCAGCAACGAATGGCCGGTCCGGTCGGCCACGCAACAGCATCGATGAGCCTGGCCGCCCTTACCGAACTTGAGGGACTGACCGCCGAAGGCGCGTTGATAGATCTTGCCTGGTGGAAAGAACAAAAATGGTCCGTAATTAATTTTTCTTATCATAATGGATATTTTTTGATTTTTATTAATATTATATGATAATACTGTAGAAAAATTTTAAAACTTTTGTCTTAAAAGGTTTTGTATTAAATATATAGATATTAAAATGTGATAAATTTTGACAAAAATAATTTTAAGATTTATTTATTGTGAATCAGATGGGGGTTAATATACAATATACATGATGAATGGAATTCTAAAGCTCCTCTATAGGTATCCTTATTCTCTCCGTTTAAAATGAAACAGAGTCTGTGGATGACTCGTTTCATTTTAAATTTAAAAGTCTTATGATAAGCGACAATCTTCAACTGCATGGCAACCGAGCAATGACATTTGTTATTTCCACGATATTTCGAAAAATTCGCGTTTTAGTTTCTCGATTGCGGGGACAAATTCTTGCTTTCTACAATTACTTCTTATCTACGAGTAAAATGTATCGGTGCATACGTAAATAGCGATAGGGCAAATACACCTTTTTCGGGATTATTGGTAAATCATGGAAGACGACAATAGAAGGGAAGAAAATAATGAAGTAACGGCAAGCGTGGAAGAGGCTGGGACCGCAGGGCAACAAGAAAGAGGTTCTGATAATCAGTACCAACAGATAACAAGACCCCCCTCCTCTAGTCGTAAACGTACTCGAGACGAGTGAGTTACATAACCATAACCGATCTATAATTAAGTTAGACGTAATACATGACAGATGAACACACCTCCAGATTGCTGCCCTACATATACATATAAGTTACATCTATTTTAACACATAGTTAAAAAATATATATCAGATTTGATCAAATTTTTTGAAAATACACACATAATTACTTCTTTATTTTCCATTTGTAATAATTTTATGATGCATATATGTGCACAGAATAGATTCCAGGCAACACGACAGAAAGCCATCCCGTTCGCGATCAAGATCAAGATCAAGATCAAGATCAAGCAGGCCTCCTCCGCGGAGGAAGCAATGGAAAAGTGCGAATGCCTTTCTCAATTTTATGCAAGACTTTAGGCAGGTAACGAATCGCAAAAATGGCACGGGGATAACATATGCGAGCGTTATGTAAGTGGAACAAATTACAGGATTATAACAAGCTGAAGGCAAAGGATCTGTTTCGCCTCGGTGGACAAGCGTGGCGACAAATGTCATCCGCGGAGAAGATGCCCTATGTAGAAGCTGCCGAAGCGGCCAAGCAACAATCGCAGAACAATAAGAACAATAAGAACGCGCAGCAGAACAAGCCTAACAGCAGCGACTCCTCGAAGAAAGCTGATGATCAGAAGGACCAGAAAAAAAAAGAACGAGAGGTTTGTTCGAATTAAATAAGCATTCAATAATTTCCTACAAATTTTTCGGAACAGAATTAAAATTCTTTACTGTCTCTATGTATTTCCTAAAACTTGGTCATTAAATTATTATATATTCAGTTGATTGCACATCAATAATCCATAAAAAAAGGAAAGTTTAATATATATGTTTGATATTTATATGTCAAAGAAATGCAAAATTAGAGCTTGGTAGTTTTACTAATTTTATAATTTTTACAATCTATCATTACTCGTAGATAACATACGGTTGTTTACGTTTCAGGAAAGAAAAGAAAGAAGGCGTTCAAGAAGCAGGGGGGACGATTCCGACGCGGAATCAGATTCCGCAACGTCGGGAACAGGCGCGACTATGACCAGCGACGACGTCTCGGATCTGAGTTCTTAGACGTATATATTTATTAATTAAACTAACAGCAACAAAAATGTTCGGAAATATGTACGCGAAACAATTTACTTCGATTACGTGACACTAGTCCTTGGTATCGTTTTTAAATTTGAATAAAGTCTAAGATGTCACAAAACAGGTTTAGTCTTTTTAGCAGCTTTCTCTGCATTTTCTTGCAACTCTCTTCACTTTTTAAAGTTAAACCGTTATATTTATTTGCAGATCTTTACGCTCGGACTCTAACCGGCCCTTCTATATCGCAGATTCTGTCATGATTTTATTTCTCATAAGAAACCTATATTAATCTTTTTAAACTTTCAATTATCTTTTTATTTTTATTACGTGGATATGTGTGTTATTTTTTAATATTATATACACTATCTGGTCCATTGTCTCCACTTTCACTCACCGTCGGTGGTGCGGCTGAAGGGCATGCCGCAGTTCTCCAGCTCGATGACGGCCTTCGGCGCTTCACGGGTCATGTAGTGAATGGCATCCTGGTCGCCCAGCCAGTCCGAGCCCTTGACGGTGTCGTACATGTGCCACTGCCAATTATCGTCCTCCATGTTGCCCAGGGCGGCGTTGATGCCACCCTGAGCGGCGACTGTGTGCGACCTCGTCGGGAACAGCTTGGTGACCACCGCGGTCTTGAAGCCCTCGGCCACGAGGCCGTAGGCCGCGCGTAGACCGGCACCGCCGGCTCCCACTACCACCGCGTCATACGTGTGATCCACCAACGGGTACTGCTTGGAGATCTCGTCGGAGATCTTGGCCGTGCGATCTGGCGTGCGGTGAAACCTGCGGTTGCCGAGGAGAAGCGGCAGTCCCAGCTTGTTCTGCGGAAAGGAAGCGAAGCGGAGATACACCAAGGGCAACAAAAAAGCGAATCGTACCGCAAAAGATTACAATGGAGCGTGTGCTCATTAACTGATTCACTCGCTAGATTATTTAACGTAATAGCTGGCTGTATAGGTATTTCCATTGCACATTTTGTAAAATTTTGTAATACAAAATTTAAAGATGTACGTATAACAAAAAAAATATATATTCGGATGTGTAATATAAAATTCGAATTTTATTACGGTAAATAAAAGAATTCTAAGCAACTAGATGGAATAAGAAAAAATAATACTGATAAAATATATTCGGATGTACAACGTAATATAAAATTCGAATTTTATTGGAATAAATCAAAGAATCTACCAGACACTGTTGAATTTGTATAGTATCAAATTATACTCAATTATTTTTAATCATTCCTATAGGTCGCCGCACTGCTCCTATACTCAATATTTTAATTCGTTTAGTTTAGTTAACTAAACCAATCAAGTTAAAATAATATTATTTTGTGTTATAATATAAATTTCGATACACATAATAGTTAAAAATAACAAAGTGTTATTTAACACAAGGTATTTGTTTAAATTTCATCCTTTAATATTTAACAGTGAACGGAAGAGAAAATAATATACTAATATACCTATGTTTACAGCTTTCTGCTTTTATAGATTCAACACGCGGTCGTTTAGGAAGCTTCAATCATTCCCTCTAAGATTTTTCAGCAAATTGTTAGGTAAGACGTCACGTGGACACGTTGTTATTTATAATGAGTCACGAATCTGCGATTGCGTATACGCGAGATCGTATATACGTATTCAATTCGACATGTTCTATTTATATGACCATATGGAGACAAGCATCGTCAATATAGACAAAACGTACCCTCATATTTCTTTTCAGATTATACATATTTTACATAATTAAATATAGTTGTATAGTACTTACATAACTAAACAATTTAATGGTATTTGCAGATGAAATTTTACGCATTCCACGATCGCGCAAGTACTGCGAGAACATTGCGAAAGGCTCGTGACGAAAAATATAAATATTCCTTTTATTTATTCAAGATAAAAAGTGGAAGCATTATGCAATCAATATAAAAAGATAAGATTGATGAGAACAGCGATTAGATAGTTGTAATACTGAACGCTGATTCGCAGCTTTACGCGGAAAGCTGATATATAATGTGCGCATATAACGTTTTTACGAAATAATTTAACGAGCGTGTCCCTATACAAATAATCGCTTTAAAGTTATGTCTGCGGATAATTAGCGGGCTAATTAGTCGCCGGGAGAGAAACATCGATTGCGCAATGAGTCTCTTTACTTCTTCGCCGTGTGTATCGCGTCGCAAAATAATTAAAAGTGATAAGCGCATCAACGCCTCGGGGGACACTTGCAGAAAACGATAATTTTCCGTGCATGGCTTATCGTCAACTTACGATTATTTGTACTCAAAGATAAGGCAAAAAAAGATTTCCGTTATTCGATTTTGAGATCGCGCAGCGATATTAATATACCGTTCGGTGATCTTTCGGAAAGAAATAATTCAACATCGCTGTACCAAAATATATTCCACGTTGACGAATCTTACCTTGGAAAAATATAAAAAAGAAAAATTCGACTCGGCTGATTTGCTTCAATGTCTCAGTTTCGTTCCGAGTTTAAAAAAAGTAGCTTCGTAAAAAATAGGATTAGTTAAACGTCGACGCGATTAACCGTTAAAGGCCGCGAGATATCGCGGAGGCGTGTCGATTAATCATCATTAAAGTAACGGCAGTGTATTTCCAGATGTAAACTCTTTTTATTATCTTTTTAATAAAACGCTCTCGGCGCGCGCGTATCTATAATTCGCTGCCGGAATAAAAATCTTGATAAGAGATCTCGGCGCTGTTTGACAATCGCAAATACTTATCTCGCGCGCGATAAGACTTTACCCTCATGCACGTCCTAATGTGAAGCTTTTCCACAAAAGCTGCACGGTTGAAAATCCAGAAACGAAGACGTGAAAATAAAGCTCGATATCAATCGACGCGCGACGCGAAATCTCGTATATCATTGAAAAATTGACAAATTTAATCTCGAATTAATTAAAACAATCTTTGACTGTATATAATCAAAGATAGTCTATAATCCGTCTTCTCTATTCTGTTAAATATTAAAGGATGAAGTTTAAACCAATACCTTGAGTTAAATAACATTTTGTTATTTTTAACCACAAAGTAGTAAGGTAAATGTCCCAATGCCGGGACACTTAAGACCTACGTCGGGACACCTTTATCAATTTATTTTTTAAACAAGTATAACGCGAATTAAAATCAAAGATAAAAATATAAAAGAAAAATATTCTTATCTTTCTTTGATTCTTTGATTTTAATTTGCGTTATAACTTATTTAAGAACTAAAATGATAAAAATGTCCAGATATAGGTACGGGTCCGGGCATTGGTACATTTACAACGACATATTGAGTAGGAGTAGACCTATAAGAGTGGTGAAAAAATGACTCAAATTAAGTATAATTTGACACCACAAATTTAACAAAATATATATATATGTATAAAAGTCGAAGAAAACAATTAACATCGACGGCAAATCGAACGACACGTCCTCCCGTCGAGATTTTACCGAAATATAGCCCTTCGCCGCCCTGGCCCTTTCGAAAAACCAGTACCTATAGCCGGATATCGATACCTCGTTCTCACCGCCGCGCGCGCAAGCTAAGTAATCGACATCAACGCCGAAACGCCGTTAAGTAAAAAAGTATCTCGACTCGGGAACTCGGAGTATGCATGCTATCGAGCCATCGAGCATCAGCGCGCACCGTTAGACGCGAGAGCAAGCGGAGCAGCCCCCGTTTGTGCCGACGCGACGCGGCCGAGCATATGGAAATAGATCGGTTCCGTTCTACCCCACACGGTGGAGGTCTCTCGTGGAACGGGCGACGACACGGCAGGGGTGTTCCTCTTCTCGGCGGCTTTTTTTCCCCCCCGCCTTCGACAAGCCGAGGGGGATGCCGCGCGTATTCGGGCAACGATCGGCGAGCAACGACGAGATTCCGGGCGCGTGTATTTTATTCGTCGGTCTCGCGCACACCTTACGTAATTTGATGCGCCGCGTCGCGCGCCTCGCGGCGTGCAGCACCTCATCAATAATCATCATCATCCACCGGCGGGACGCGGCGAATAAAAAATTACGTAACGAGGCCCCGCGGGTCTCCGGCGTGGCCCTGACCTACGTCACGAGGGTAACCCGTAACCCCCCTGCGCGGAGTAACGGAGTCGGCCGACGGATCATTCTTTTTCTTTCTTTAAGATGGCGCGAGGCCGCTATAGGAACGCGGAGGTTCTCCAGGCCCAGGTGTGTCTCTCCGCGGCGAGAGACACGTTCCAAGTTCCGTCGGGGGGATTCGAGTGTTTCCAGTTCCGGGCTCGCGGGAAAGCCGGACTCTCTCCCCCCCCCCCTCCTCCGCCCCGCGCGCGCCGACAGTTTCTCTCGGCCGGCCCCGCGCGTTCCCTCGCCGCGGGGTGGAAATCTGTGCGGTGAACCGGGGAACGAAGCCTTTGTTGTTCGAATCGAATTTCTCGCGAGCTCCCGGATTCTCACCAGCGTCGCCGCACCGGGCAGGCTCCTCGGCAGCAACGACGTCGACAGCTTCAGCATCCCGCTCATCTCACACGTCGCTCCTGCCCCCGTGTACTTGGCTTCCCGTCCGAAATATACGGACCACCCCGACAGCACAGACGGACCCGCGCGCGCTCTCGCTAAACACGCGACTGAACCCCTCACCCGTTTATCGGCTTCGGCGTCGATCAGCTCGGCTCGGCGGCTCGGCACCGACTGAGACGCCGAGCGTCGCCGGAATGCTGCGCGCGCACAGTGCTGCCAACGCGCCTGAACCTGAAAACGTCCTTCGAACTTCGAACGTGCGTTCCGCGTTCCGCCGCATCGCGAATGAGAAATATATAATAGTTAATTTTGAAAATCGAGAGTCTAGATTAAAGAACGAACAGATCTTCTATCTTCAATCCTTTCGTTGGTTTTAAGTTCTAACTATACATGCGCAATTATGGAAATGTCACATATATAGATGTAGAATTAACTCTGAAATGTCATATTTGTATAATAAATTTGTTTGTCTCGTGACTGCATATTTTTATTTAAAAAAAAGGGACAACGATCTAGGAAATAAATTTGCATAAATAAAATTTGCTCCTTTGAATTACTTGGAACGAAATAGAAAACCATTCGGCCCCGTTCGATTCGACGATCAATGTAGTTCTAGGCCACCCGGTATAATTCGAACGAGGGGGCGTAACGTGGCGCGTAAAACGTGGATCACTTTTACTGTGAATATATAAATTAAGATGTGTATACACGTAGAGACTACAATTTCTCCGGCTCTTAGAAATTCGCATTCGCGACATTGAAATGTATTCTTATCTCATTGTCAACAGCGTAACTTTTATCTACATATATGTCACGTATATACATATGCATTAATTATCGCAAAATAAACCTGTTTACATAACACAGCAATTTTCAAATAATGTGCTCGATCGATATTCCATTTTGTATATTTTATTTTATAAAATATATACTGTATATGTATATATATACTGTATATATAAAATATATACTGTAATATATATATATCACTAAATATATACACTAAATATATATCTACTTTATTTTATGAAATAAAAATCGTAACATTTTATACAGATTATCATATATTTCTTGGATTTGCAGGCATACATACCTAATATGGATATTTAATAGAATATTACATAAAGTTAGTGAAAATTTATATATGCCGTCTGTAAAAAGTTTATTGAGCATTTATCAGCGCAATGTCGTAATTATACTATCAGCGAAGGTATATAGTTAACGCTTTATCTTTTACGAAACTAGGTTGCGGATGTAGTGACGTTGCTGAAACATGTTGAACCATGACCATGCTCGCGGATGTCTCCTCCATATAAAAACAGAAAAAAAGGAGACGATTATGAAGTTTCATCAACATTCTTGCATAATTTCTCTATCACAGCCTCAGCTCCGGCAAACAAAGTTCGAAGGAACGTTTTACTAAAATTGCTTTTAAGAAATGCGACTTTTTTGATTCGCTTTCTTCGTTACAAATTAATTGACATATGGGCATTAATTATTTTTGCCAGTATAAACTAACTAACTGTAAATCGACGCATGTCGCGTGCGAGGCAATTTATGCAAAATATCCGAGATGAAGTAATATTTAAAAGTAATATTTTAAGGAAGAAATATTTTTCGACGATTTTCTCGTTGCATATTCCTCAATTTCTGATGGTAAGTATCTATACTTTACGTATTTCGTATGCCTGGCTCCCAATATGCGGGATTAGCGATAACGCGACAGCCGACTTAGATTATCATAATCGCATCGCGTTTCCATTATACGTTTCCAATTATCCGGCTGCTGGCGATTACTCATTTCTTGGGTCAATATGCGCGAATTGCAGGGGGCACGTGCTGGGCTTCGGTTTCGTCTAGAGTAGTGTCGATAACGGGCCGATAAGAAATGTAAATCTGTAAACAGAGCGCGCCGTTAAAAATCGTACTAATAATCTGCAGTAATAAATCATTGAATTAGAAATATTTCTAATAAAATGCAATGAATGCAATGAATCAAATGTGTATTTGATGCAAATCGAGAGACACATAGTCAGCTTTTTTAAAAATAAATATTGCTCGTGTAATATTTATTAGTTTTTTTTTTACATGAGCAGGATTTATTAGTAATATATTTCAATATCTTCTGTAATGAAGCGTAAAAACTTTTTTGTATTTACTTTAATTTGTAATCTCCGAGTAGTTCGACTTTGTTTTACCGATGATACTCCAACTTCCTCGGAGAGGAATTTAATTTGATTATCATTATTTTTTTTAGCATTTTAACTAACCGTTCCATCCTCCTGAGCCCAAGTAAGCGTATGCTTACGCCAGTGTTCCGTGTAAGGTCGTTTCTTCTGTCCCTCGAGCGGTTTTGTATAGTCATATTCATCAATTCTGTCCTAGAAATGAAATAAGCATTCACGAGTCTCTCTCTCTCTCTCTCTCTCTCTCTCGTTCGATTTCAATCGGTTCATAATTAAGATTGTGTTTGCAATTTCGAAAAATTGCAGCCGGCAACATTACTTATTTGCATTAAATTACTTACTTGCATCTGTACAAATTTGAGATATTCTAATTTTTTCGTTCCATTAATGTAATTCATCTATTTGAAACTCTACTTGACCTTATAGTCTTCCCTGGCGTGCGAGCCTCTCGACTCCTTTCGATTTTCGGCCGCGTATACGATGTGCATGCAAACGAGCATCATGTTTTGCAGCTCCAAGGCCTCGACGAGTTCGGTGTTCCAAATGAGGGACTGATCTTGCACCTAAAAAAAAAAAACATTCCAAAGAGATCCACACATGTGCGTCTGGATGAAGTGGGTCTAGATAAAGCGTCTCGCATATGTGTGTATCATCGTCTTATGCAACGACACGTCATTACGCCGCCGACCGCGATGTAGCGGTATAATACAATTATTTGTGCAATCGTAATCGGGTTATCGTTAGTTCCGGACTATAATTATGGAATGCCCGTAAATTCGTGAATCTGGGATTTATATAGAATAAAAAAAAGTAGAGTGTATTTCGTATAGTATTATGGTCACTTATTAATCGAATTTAAAATAAAAAACAAAGTGTGTTTCCGTATAATACAAGCCCCTATAATATAAGCCTACTGTCTATACTCTATAACATAGTCTTAATATATTCTCATTTATATAGTTTCGTCATTATTCCTTGAAATATATTGGGCAAATTGTATTTACATATGCATCTCGTTTATGTTTTAAGCTTCTAAAATATATTCTTTCTATAAATAATTTTATCATTAAGATAATGAGGCGCGGTGATTAGCTTACGCATAAGTCTGGCAGATCGCAGGTGTAGAGACGGGACATCTCCCTGCACGCGCGCTGCAAAATATCGCAGGTCCTTAATACCCCGCAGTATTTCTGCATCGTATGTCTCATCTCGTCGCGCAGCTCGGCAACGGGAACGCAGCCTTTCGCATAACGGGTCGCGTCGAAGCGACAAATCGACTGCTCGCCGATGTCCTGCATCCAAATCACCATTTTTGACCACATGCATCTGTATGCTAATTCGTAACTCGTAAAAGGCGGGACCTTCCTCGACCTGGACACGCAAGTTCTCGTTCCACGGCTTTAATATACAGTTTTAAGCAAAGATTTATCCGTCAAAAGAAAAAGATAAAAAAATATATAAAGAATAATAAATAAAAAAATTATGTAAAAATAAATTTATAAATATGTATTAAAAATTTATAAAGCAATTGCCAAAATACCAATTGTTTAACTACAGCAAAGAGACTCTTTGCCGAATAATCTTAAAACATATTGTCGCGAAATAATCTAAAATATAATATAAATATCATAGTTATGAGGATAGTAATTTGCGACACTGACGATATTGCGTTTTATTAAATTCGTAACCACAAAAAGTTGCTTGTCGGAAAGATAGGGAAGAGAGGTGTGTCCGAAACGTCCCATAATTTTTTTCCCTTACTGATGACAGATCCTCGTGACGTTCGCCAGGCCTGGAGATACAGTCGATCTGATCGGCGATGGCTTTGCCGAAGACGATAATTTCCAGAAGACTGTTAGCACCCAGGCGATTAGCACCGTGAACGGACGCACACGCGGTCTCGCCGGCTGCCCAGAGGCCTTCGATCGGTCTGTCCTCCTCGTTTTCTCTCGTTAATACCTGACAAGGTGTCATTTATGTCGAAAATACAATTACGTCAAATAACCGCATCGTAAACGCCGGTAACCGCAAATAATCTCTGTCGTTATCTGTGTAAACGTATTTACTTAGCCTATATATATATATACAAATAATTGAGTACACACGTTTACTTTTGTCAATAAAACAATTCATGTCTATTTCTATCAATGTAGATTGACTATAATTTCGGTTCAACTTACTTATTATCTTTTTCTAACTCTTAGAACTATAGAGAAAAATAAAAAGTAAAAGTCAAATCTTTTTTTAAAAAGATTAAAGTTAATCTGCTTTGATAGAAAGAGACAAGTGTATTAGCGATAGTAATACGATTAACTAATAGTAACACGCTTGTTTGATGAATAATGTTACATATAATATCTAAAATAAATACAGCGACCGAAAATAAATATAAAATAACGACCGAAACGGTCGATTAGGCTGACAATTTTTACATCGGTTAGTTAAAAGTAGGTAATTATAACAATATAACAATCGTCCTACTAAGAAAATATAATTATATTTCTCACTTGGGCACGCCAATTTGTAGGCACGCCACCCATGTTATAATGCACCGTGGGAATCACGGGGATCGGTTCCTTCGTCACGTCCACGCCGGCGAACACCCAGGCGAGGTGTGAAATTCCGGGCAACCTCTCGTGTATCAGCTCGGCCGGCAGATGATGCAATTGCAAATAAATGTGATCCTTCCTCTCCCCGACGCCTCTGCGAGAAATAGCGCGAGGCAATGTAATTTTCCAGCGAAAAAAGGCTCCCACATGGGCCGCATGTGTTCTTACGCAACTAATTCAGCGTAATTAACAGTGTATTCTCCTACTTCCAGGAAGTTGAGATGACGAAGTCTATTACTTCTTGCTCGTTTGCTTAAATATTTAAGTATCTATTGGCATAGAAATTATTTAGTCTAAATAAAAGATTCGCGACAGTAAAGTCCACAGCTACCACAAAGTTGAAGTAAATTTTCTTTCATCTATCAATCCTATTGCCTTTATACAGAATGTTCTAAGCATCTCTGCGAGTTCTCCATCCTTTCTCTCATATTTAAATACGTTAATTCGTTTGGTCTTTCAGCGGAAGGGGCCAAGAACGAGAATTATAGAATACAAAGGATCGCAGAAAACCTTCCGTCCAGTATTTCGGCGGTCACAGCTCTCGACACAACGTCGCGAGAGGCTAGATCCTTAGCCACCGGCGCGTACTTTTCCATGAAGAATTCCCCCGCGGAGTTGACGAGTTTGCCGCCTTCTCCCCGGCTGCCCTCGGTTATGAGTATACCGCTGCCGTAAATGCCTGCAGCGCGAGAAAGATCAGTCGATCAATTAAGAGGAACCGGATAAGGAGAACGGAGTCGTCGGCGGGGTGTGTAAGCCGATCTGAAAATACCGGTCGGGTGAAACTGAACGAACTCCATGTCCTGCAACGGCAATCCCGCTCGACACGCGATCGCCATGCCGTCGCCGGTGCAGGCGTGCGCCGCGGTACAGGAGAAGTAACATCTTCCAGCACCACCCGTTGCTATCACCTGCGAAATTTATATTATGAATTAATAAATTCATTTGTATCAATACACATGGTCAAATATACGAGTGGTAATTAAGCTGCACCGATGAATAAAAAAGTAAATTATAATTATATTGTATATATTAATTATATTGTATATCACATTATATTGTATACGTGTTAATAAATAATTGATGCGTTTTGATCTTGCAGCCTTTTCTTACTGTATGATGAGCCCTGAATCGATGCAGAAGTCCAGTCTCCAATTCCCAGGCCAGAATACCTTTGCAGCATCGGCCGTGCATGAGCAAGTCCAGGGCGAAATACTCGATGAAATAATGCACGTCGTAGCGAAGACTCTGGCCATAGAGGGTGTGAAGCAGCGCGTGGCCGGTTCGGTCGGCGACGGCGCAGGTTCGCTTAGCCTGTCCGCCTTTGCCAAATTCCAACGACTGGCCGCCAAAAGCACGCTGATAGATCCTACCGTCTTCCGTCCGACTAAATGGACAGCCTACAATTTTTTTTAGTATATTTATTTAGTATAAATTATGCATTAACATTGTTAACTCCAAATCATATTGTACATGTATAAGTTAATACATATTTTGTATTAAACAAAAATATTAAAAAGCCACTGTACTAAATAAAAATACTAGGAAACACATAATTTATATATATAATATATAAATATTATAAATTGGTAAGATATGTATACTTCATAGATAATTAAATTCATTATTAATATATTGATAATATATGCATATATTAACATATACATGTATTGCATATAGTTTCTGAAGATAATTATATTTGTGATTTATTTGGGTTTTACCATAATTTTCGAGCTCGTAGACCACTCGAGACGCTTCCCTCGTGAGTAGATGTATAGCATCCTGATCGCCCAGCCAGTCGGATCCCTTCACTGTATCATACATGTGGTACAGCCAATTGTCTTTCTTCTCGTCGGCGATAGCAGCGTTTATGCCACCTTGGGCAGCGACGGTATGCGACCTAGTTGGGAAGAGTTTTGATACCACTGCCACACGGTATCCCTTTTTACCGAGACCAAAGGCCGCTCTTAATCCTGCGCCTCCTGCTCCTACTATTACCACGTCATAGCAGTGGTCTATCAAAGGATAGTTCTGCAAATCAGTAGCGTGAATAATTGAGCAATTGAAATAAATATGCTAATTGAAGAATTCAGAATTCATTATCAAAAGGCTCTAAAAGATTGAATGCGTTAAGAAAATATTTTAATTAAAATTTAAAAAAAGAAATATAAGATTGATATTCGTGTTTTCAAAGATAAATATGTATCTTTTAAAATGGTACAAATAAAAATAAAGTTATTTATATGAAAATGATTTATACAATCATGTTAGGAAATAAAAGAAAAGAGAGTGAGAGTCTAGCTTTTCTTTTATATGGAGTATTTAATTATCCATGAAGATTTTATGTAAATATAATTTTAATGAAATATACTTACACTGCCGCTATCGTCCACACCGCACTTTGCCTTTTCCGCTGGGCTAACATTTACATGAAAGCTTCGCGAATTTCTGATTGTCGCGCGAGACTGTCTCACGAATTTCTAGGGGAAAACAATTATTGTTCACTCTTCAAATTAAAAATAAGATGCATTTCGTATTAATATAATAAAGTCCTACAAGTATTCCACGCGTTTGTATTAGTCGACTGACCGACCGATGCAACATCTTGGCAAATATTTTCTAGGTTCGAATGCTCTTTGACAACTATCATGACCTGGTGAAGCTCTTTCAGCTTCTGCAAAACTCATTTGTCAGCTAGTAAAACAAATGAGAAAAATTTAAATATATATCTTTACCGCATTTACAAACTCATCATATACGTATATATAATTCTTTTCGTAAACAGTTTTCTGATGCAGATTTTAGGGAATTAAGATAAAAAGGGTTATATATATAAAATGTAGCGTGGAAATGAAGATCAGAGTTTCCTTTCAGAAAACTCGAGTATTCTTAAATTTGTATAAGCATCGCAGTTTTATTGCACTTGCAAAAATACAGTTTGGGACGTACGTATGATTTATGTCTGTTGCGTATATAATTAGTTCGAGATGCATTCTTTCAAGTTAGAAGTCGAGTCAATTTTGTCAAACGCTTATCGCAATTACTCTTTGGTATACGTTACGAACACCAGAGAGCCAACGTGTTTGACGAATCACTCTTGTTAGAATCATTACAGGTAATCTTTGATTAGTACAGCTTGTAAAATGTTATCTAATCATTTTCGTGCACCTCGTTCACAACTTTGAAAAAAAATAGTTTCTCTCTTTCTTTCCAAAATTTAAAAAAATAGAATGTTTGACAAAATGTAATATAAAAAATGATGGAATCGATAACTTCCTTTCTGAATTTGAAACCTATGCCTTCTATGCCAGTGGACATTCGCGAAAGTCTCTATTTTTCTTTTATTTATCTCGAGACGTAAACATACCGATCTTATATATTTTTCGGAGCGTTCTGTATATTAACTCGGATTTTCAATATGTATGTAATAAATAATCTTTTCTTACCGCATATTAAAGAATAAATATGAGAGTAATACTTCGTAAGATTCAATTGTGCATTTCTATAGTTGCACATATTTAATTTACTTATAATTAATTTCCTTTCTTTGCATTTTGCCGACACTTTGCATTTCATGATTCCTCATTAATGACACGTTAATTGAGCGAGTGTTGATACTCGTATCAGTACGACTCACTTAATCACTAGCGATTTCCTAATCTTATTTTACAACCTTATTTTACAAACTTTGTTATACGATATTAGACACAAGAATCCTGTGAAGATTAGGCGAATTAAGCGAGTTGATAGAAATTTGTTTTCGTAGAATTAACCGCCTTAAAGTTCGGGAGATATTATCTTAATATCTAGATCACTTAGCGCGAAGTGTATAACTAAATTTGAATATTATAAAAAAACACAAAGAAATTCATTTCAATATATTTTTATTCTGAATAATATATTAATTCTGAATAATATATTATATTCTGAATAATATATTAAATTCTGAATAATAAATTTATTCTGAATAACCCGTGTTTTTTAAATTCATGATTCGCCACTCACTGGAGTTAAAATGGATTAAACTAAATATATAACAATTTTAAAGAGCATTACCATTCACACTTTTACGAAATATATTAACATTGATTCTTCTTAATTCTCCTATTTTCAACAGGAAATATACTTGCTTGATTCTCTTCACTTGTATAAAAAGCTTATCAAAAAGACGCACTTGTGAATTTGTAGAAAAGAGGAGAGGTCCTCGATCGCTCGGCGACTCTCGGTGTACGCGTACATCATGTATTTGTGACAAAAAAATCATATATATCGCTTACAAATATATCACTAGACTACTCAAATATAGCGAGCAAATCGACGCATTGTCTACAAAGCGAACTAAAGTAGATTAAAAAATTTTTTCTCCGGCGATGTAAAAACGCTATCTACTAAAATAAAATTTACTCTCGAAACTCTGAGATTTATAAAAGTCGTCTGAATTTTATAGCGATTACATTATCGTGATAAGGCAGTTAATCCATCGCCTAACAATCGGAGAATATTTTCAGAGTGTATCCTCGATCTCGCAAAATGCTTTCGAAAACGCTAAAATTACAGCGTACTTTTCCCATCGAAAAATACTAATTGTATTCTCGATCTCGAGAAAACCGCTCTCGAAATAAAAAATTAGAGCATATACACTCTTTTGTCCAAAGAACATTTTTTCGGTAATATTTTCTTCTTCGGTTCGTTTTCTCAAATATATCAAAAATACAGTACAATTAACGCTCGGAGAACGATGTTCACAACGCGAGCCTTCTGACGCCGCACTCGCAGCAGAACTTGGCAGTTTCCGGAAATCGTTGACCGCACTCGTGACAGAACTTAGACATCTTGCACTTGGCCGCCGTTTGAATCGGCGACGTACCGTTCTCGGGCGCGTCCTCGTCGAGACGGTCGATCGTGTCGTTGGCGCTGCGTCCATGGTGTGAATATTTGCGATTTAAACTGGGGAGCACACACAAATCGAACTGAGCTTGAAGCATGCGAGAACAAGGAGAACGCAGATGTGAATGGACGATAATTAAGGATTACAATTGTTGGTCGTCAAAAAACATGTGACGGCTTTTTTAGATTTGTATTTAGAAATCTTCATACTTTATTAAATAATAAAGGTATCACGAATTTAATAAATTTAGTTTTTGTAAAAATACCAAAGTTTTTTTGCAACAGTTGTATTACTGTCATTCTAATGTCCATTTTTATCAGTGTAGATAAATTTCAATCTCGGTTTAATTTACTTTTTATCTTTTTCTAATTCTTAGAACTAGAAAAAGATAAAAAGTAAGTTAAACCGAGACTAAAGTTAATCTGGCATTGGTGGAAATGGACATAATATTTATCTTCCATTTTACCGTTAATCGGTCGATCGATGAAGGCGAAGGATGTAGGTAAATAGCAATTTTAAGGACCAACCTGCTGTAAGCGGAGTCGTTGCTGAGCTTGCTGTGATCCTGCGGCTTGTAGCTGTCGGGCGAGGATAGTTCCTCGTCGCTGATCAGACTGCCGTTTCGCTGTCTGTCGCCGCCGGGGCTGGACAGGTCGAAGGACTCGTTATTGAGGAAGGATCTCAGTCCAGGAAACGCATCCCCCTCGAAGGACGTCATCAACTCGTCGAACATCGAGTTCGATCGTTTGACGTCCAAGTCCGAGGAGGAGACGATCGAATTGAGACTGAGGCTACTGCCGGACAGGGATGAGTAATTATTGTTTTTCTGATTCAGATTCTGGTCCGACGACCTTTGACCGTTGGCGATCCTGGAACCTTGAACCTTTCTCGCGTCGCTCAAGGTCTTCCTGTCGAGGCCCGAGTTGATCCTGGGCGCGGACGAGGCCCGGATCGAACCGGATCGGTTGATTAACGGTCTCGTATTCTTCTGCGTTTCTTTGTCGAAGATTTTGCGCGGTCTATCGGCGCTGAAGATGACGCCGCGACGCTCGTCGACGCCCAGCGCCTTCGATTTGTCGATAATGATTCGTCTGCCCAATTCCCTGACGGGTTTCGGGCTCGCGGAATCCATCGCGTCTTTACCCGCGAGATCGGGCTTCAGGAAGACCTCGCGCGAGATCGAGTTGGTCTCGGTGGAGTCGCTCGAAAAGTTGGACATGAGATCGTCGAACTCAGTGGGTGGCGCTATGAGGGACGACCTCCTGTCGGAGGGAGGATATTTTACAAAGGCGGAGGAGTGCGAGAGAGGATAGAGAGTATCGCGAGTCTGTTGGACTTTGGGACTCCCCGTCGTAGACTGATCGCTCGTATCCGACAGCAGGTCGTTCATTTGCTGCTCGGCCAGCAGAAAGGGATCGTAATCCTTGCATGTGCCGCTGAAATTAGAATCTCGATTAGTATAGCCTTTAATTCTAACTTTTTACATCAAGAACTTTCTTGCATAAAACAACGATATACGAATATGATGCGATATGTGTGACGACAAAGTATGTTTTGCTCTAAGTGTTCTGCTATGTAGATAAGCTGTGGACGTGCGCCAATCAATTTTTCAAACGACAAACATTTACAAACGCGCATGCAAGCTCGGACGCGCGTGGTGCAATGTTATCCAATCTGCTTGCTGGACGTAAATTCTTTTTTGAAAAATTTTGAATCAATCTCTCTTTTGAGTTAGTTTAAAATAAAAAGCAAAATCTCGTAAAAATAAATTGTTGCTTTAAAATGAATTTTATTATGCAACAAAATTTAAAAGATGTGAAAAATAAAACTTTAGATATATATATTTTTTAAATAAAGGAAGATTGATTCTAAATTCCAGAGAACCAATAGATACTATTTTCTGTCAATTCTATCTTCTATGTAGCGCCCTAAACTAAACTAGAATATGGATAATTAGCAATTAACATCAATAACATCCAAATAAAATATCTATTATATCCTCCTCTTCCCATACTGGTTCCACGTCCTGGAACTTACGTTCTAGCCTTAAGTACGAGATTAAAGTCCGGCCTTCTGCGTACATAATTGCACCAGGCGGGACGTGTCGCCAGATCAATTTTCCTACAATATTGTTGATACATTAACTACCTAACAACTACCTTACCAAATATACAAAAGTATGACAAGTAAGACAAATAGAAATCAAAAGAAACCACAATTCTACCATTTACAGTGCAATGAGCAATGCCGTACAGATTCTCTCATCAATTGCAATTTGCAGAAACTTATACTAATTTAATTATTAATATTACAACATAACTCATAATCGATTGTGCGAAGTCAGCATTGCAACATTTTATACTAATCAATTTATGTCAAAGTTATATATATATACGCTCCACTAAATATAATATTACTGAAATAACAAAAATAAACCAGTATGCTACAGTACTAATAACATATTCTAGAGAATAATATGTTAGAATGTTTGGCAATGACAATTCTACTTATAATAAATAATTCCTATTACTTTCTCTACCTTCGATTGATTAAGGGTGGATTCAGGACAGGAGGGAGGATACGAATTCTAGGATTTCTCTTAGCAAGCTTGTATTCAGCGTGATACGCGGAATAGAGACTGGTTAGTCTGCTCCGCGAGACCTTGGAGGTCCTCTCCCAGTACGATCTCTCAGCATCTTCCCTCGTCTCCGCCGCGTCGTCCTTTATATCGGGTAGATCCTTGGACACCTTGCGCCGCCTGCTCGGTCTAATTATCTCAATGGTCTCTCGTTCGTAAGCGCAATTCGCTTCGGGCCGTCTGATGCTCGCGAGCTCTACGAATTCGACCGAGGATATCAGGGAATCGGTGCTGCCGCGAAGAAGATTCATGTTTTCCCTAATTCTGTGCTTCATCTCGATCGAATTGACCGATCGCTCTCGCGCGGCTCTTTTAGTCGCGCCGGAAGCACGTCTTGGAAAATTCACGCTCGCGTTCAGGAAAATTTCGTTGCCGCGACTCCGTCGTGACTCCTCCTCTGCGTAGTCTGTCAATGTGACTGATGATCCTAAATCATTAGCGCCTCGCGCAGTATTATCGCTACCATAATCAAATTCGCTGTCTATGTTCTTCTTGCGCGAAACTTCGCCTGTCGTAATTTCCGTTTTAATAATTGAACGACTGAGGAGCCTTGATTCGTCGTTCGAACAGCTGTTGTCTGAATCCACGTTGAAATCTGTCTTTCTATTTTTTGTGTTATTCTCGATATTTTCAAAATTATCGGAACTGGAATCTTTTTGATATTGTCCGTTGCCTTTAATGTGCACAGGTATGTTATTCATAGATACATTTGAGCAATTACTAGTGGTAGTTTCCAAAATTCGTGGAAGCGAGTATACTTCAGAGTTTAATCTCTTCGAATTTCTCTTAGGCTTTTCATTACAGAGATTGGTTAAACCGTCCTCAGAATTTTCCTCAACTATTTCAGTCTCTTCAGCATTTCTTCCACAATTTCTTTCTGGGCTAATACTTCGACAGGATGCAGGAAATGACATTTCTTTGATATTTCCTGTTAGATCTAACGAATTGTGACAGCTATTGCTTTGACATGCTAGTGTTTCATCTTTGGGACTCGAATTGCAATTAGCTTGATTATTGTTATTGTTTAAAGATATTAGGTCATTTATGTTAGGTTGATCGCATATAAAAGTTACTACGCTTCCTTTCAATTCAAGTGAATTATTGCAACATATACCACTTTCGCATTGTGGTATTTCATCCTTAAAATTTAGATAATCTTGACTCTGATCAATAAAATTCTTTTTCTTCGATGCAACTGAATGCGTTTCGTCGAACGAGGAAGATTTAATTATTTGATCGGGCTCGGATAAATTTCGCTCAGTTTCTTCGGTATTGTTTGTACTTGCAATAATTCTCATATCCATCGCTACCTCTCGATTTTCTTCATCTTCTTTATAGACACTTAATCCATCCAATTCTGCAACATCTGCATCATACATTTTCTCAGTTTCTTTCGTATCTTCAGTATTTATTTCTATTTTTTCAATGTTACATTCTGTAATAGACATTGAATTAATCTCTTCATAACTCACTCTTCGCTTATTTTCCTCGTCTCTGCTGTTTATATTAAGTTCCTCCGTTTTGCATGCTATCTCTTCAATTTCTTCACTACTCATTTTCCGATTATCTTCTATATTTTCATCATTTACTTTCAACTCCTTTGCCACCATAGCTTCATCATCATTTTCTTCTTTATCTTTAATAGACAATTTTAACTCTTTAATTTGTTCGATTTTAGTCTCTTCGTCGTTCGCTACAGTTTCTCTCCTCAATTTTTCTTGATCGAATTCGCAGATTTCATCTTCCTTATCTTTTACGTAAAATTCTACGCGAGGACTATGCTTAATCGGCTTCCACTTGCTGTGAAAAATCTCAATATCCTCCGAGTCTCTTATCAAATATGTCTGATTTAGATTCTTAATACCGTCCAACCACGCGACGTCACTGTTCTTCACTTTATCAATCTCGCCGTCTATCGATTTGTCATCGGTTCGATCGTTTTCTGCAATTAATGAATCTTCTTCCATTCTATTTCTGTTTTCATTTCCTTCCTCTCGATCACATAGTCGCTCAAGATCAAGCAACTGGAATTCCCGTGAAAAATTATGATCAACAACAAGATTGTCAGCTTGAAGAGTATCCTTCTGACGACTGATCTGCTTCCACGTTACCAACTGATCGTCCTTTTGCATGTCCCTGTGTATTCTGCAAGGCTGCACAGTCATTCCTAGAGCTTTATCGTTCACGGCAATGTCGTTGATTCTTGGATGACCCTGACTTCTGGCGGAAACAATATTTTTTTGCATCCTGGCGGGACAGGCTTCTCGATTTCTCGCATCGTCGTTTTGAATGCGTTGAGAGATCGTTTCGTTTCGGTCGAATTGCCTTCTGGACGAAGCAATTGGCGACGTGATCTCATTGGAGGAGACCGGATTGTTAATCCTAGGTCTCGCAGGAGGTACGGGAAAGTGGAGAGAACGACGGAAAGATGTTGCAGGGTGGAAGGATCGGCAGAGCGTTGATGTCAGTAGGGAGTCGTGATCTTCCTCTGGCCTGAGGAGACGGAAGCAGGATCAAGGGCATGTGCCTGATAGTCATCAGGAGAAGGTTGTCGGAGTTAAGTAAAATTTTACAAAATAAATAAATTCGTGAGAAATATTAAAAAAATGTGTACTTGTGTTTTTTATCAAATATACTTCAAATGTTCTTGTTGTAAAATCAAATACGAATATTTTTATACATTTAAATTGTCTCGCTTATTTTTAATTATTTAAGCAATTAATCATAGATTGCTTCTAAGCAGCCTCGTCCTCTTTCCTTCTCCTCATGGGCGGCACTAATAAGTCTATTCTAGGTTCTACGCTTATTTCATTTTATATAAGCCATAGAGAGTTTTGGCCTTTATTTTCAATATTTTATATAAAGAAGTTGATCGAAATCTCACCTGTTCATACGATCGGCAAGGCGCGACTTCATAGGTCCGGATGAGGTAGGAGACTCCTTGAGTTGTCCAGGACGCCTTCTGTACAAGTATAAATATGTCAAAATAACTGGGCACCAGTTTAATAAATTAAAAAATTAAATTTGCCAATGAGAAAAGTTCGAAAATCTGACTTACGCGACGGCAGGTTTCTGCTTGACAGGACTCTCTCGATTGGAATTAACGCTCGAGATACTCTCCTTTGGTTTAACGAGCGCCGGTGATGACACTGAGGTCTTGGCGGCCTGATTCGCCGTCGAACCCGGGCTGTACTTCTCACGATTGATGGCTCGCCGATTCTTCAGGGTTGGCGCCCTGTACCTCATGCGAGCCTCTAATCGCTCCTTCGCCAGATTGGTCGCCGGACTCACCGGCATCCGAGTGACTCTGTCTTTGCACCAAGCCACGTGACGGTCATAGGCTTTGATGCCGAACTGTCGATTGCACGTGGGACACGTGCCCTTCTCGTTAGCGCGTGTCGGCGCGCCTGACGAGGTCAGCGAATTGCATTGTTTGTGCGAATCCATCTGCAAGAACAGAGATTTGTGGAGATGTGGAAGTTTTTATTTTATAAATAAAAGATATGAAAACAAAAGATATTTTGTACAACAAATTGTACAAAATTGGAGATTAATTTCTTATTTATGATGTAAAAATACTTTTTTCTCTTTCTTTTTTTTTATTTTATGTAACGCACTCGAAATTATTTAACGTAAAATTCAATTTAAGAAAGAAAGAAATCTTCCTGAAATAATTAACACGTAAAGAAGATCGTAAAGATGATCGGACTCACGATTTCGCCGCGTGCCTCACGGATCGTTCGCAGGAAATCGTCGTGGGTTTTCTTCCAGGAAGACCTGGTCGTCCTCTCGTCCTGGTGATGTCGCCTGACCTCCTGCTTCGGCAGGAATTCCGCCAGCTCGGTGCCCTGAATCCTCTGCTTAGCCGAGTCGAAGGGTTTGCGCTTCTTGGCGGCGGCGCGCTCGCATATCCTCGCGTGCTTCTCCAGCGACTCCGGCATGAAGGTCCGCGCGCAAATCGCGCACGGCAGCAAGATCGGCGGCGGCGCATCTGCGTCCATTTACACACGGTCCAACAATTAGTGGGCCCCCGCAATTCAAACCTCGCGTAATAATAGTAGATGTTCTATATATACGTATAGATTTTCTTTTTCTCTCTCTAACGAGCAAGACCGCGCGAACTCCGATCACCTGGGTCGCACCGGCTGCGTCTGTTCGTCGTCAAACGAGATGACTTATTTTCTCCGCGAGATTCAAACCCGTTGTGTCTTTGAGATATGCGATATGACGCGAACGTGACGCTCTTTTCTCACCGAATTAATAAATACTACACTTGCATTTTTTTTCTTTTTTTTTTTTATGTCCCATATACGCGATACTGCGGCATCTAATACGGAGATTCCCGGCACGCTAATACGGAGATCCGTTCTGACTCACCCCGTGGTAATCTGGTAATCGCTATTCGCTCTGACAAAGGCCACGAATCCGCGGATAATCGATATTTTCGCCGACAACATGTCGAGAGATCGCCAAATACGACGACAGGTATGACACGTCACGTTATAACGAAACGCGCGCACACGTTTAGAGACGAAATCGTGTGAGTGCGCGACACGTGCTCGTCATCGCAGCTCGTCTCAAGTCAATAAAATCTAACATTTAACCATTTTGTTTTTTATTTCTCGAAATATAAATACGTCTCTAAAAATATAGCCTGCGAAGATCTCTTTTCACTATATGTTCTACACAATGATTATGTTTATCATATTACATTTTTATCTTTTCAAGCATTTCGATTTTTATTTTTTATTTCCCGAAATAAATAATTATCTGAAAATACATTCTAATAACTATATGTTCTACGCATGTAATTTAAATGCGTTCTTATATCTTTCCAGGAATTCCGTCAATAATCTCGCTTTCGCGTTCCCCCCTGTGAGAAAAAAAAAACGCGAAATATCTCGGAAACACTGCGTAGCGATACAATACGCCGTGATTGGAAGTGTCGGGAATCTAAATTGCAAATTACACTTTCTTCGATCGGCGCAGGTATTGCGCAACGGCTATAGCTAGTGTTCTCTTCTTGCGAGATCACTTCGAGAGTGCCCCAGTTATTACGAGCTATGCGTTACGAGATAACGTCGCCATTCAATGAGCCATTCATTTTTAAAGACGACGCGAATCCTAATATATACGTTTCCTTTCCTATGGAAATTTCGACGAGACGAGTAGACCGGTTTTTGCAATAATTTTTATTTACGTCACCGTTTCATAGGAAAGCGACGTATCCATTCCTCTAGCACGTGGCATACATATACGAGATCGCAAAAAGTAAATACATTTTCCACATATATATACATGTATGTATATATGAAGCTTTATTTACTTTCATTAGATTTCCATATCTCCATATTTAATTTTAAAAAATCCTATTTTATCATTTTTTATAAAAGAAAAAAATATATCCGGAAACTTTCTTCTATTCCTGTTAATAATTCACCAAAACAGCACTTTCGCACATTCGAACCAACACAATAAGCAGTAAATTCAAAATAATCGACGCCTCTGCGACGCGGGGAATATACAATACTTCTGCGGCACCACGGGTCATTTCAATCGCGCACTCTCGCGCGACTTTTATCCGGTCGGATCTCGCTTTCTCGGTCCCAGGGTAACGTTGAGCGACCGATTCTCAGGTGCGCGTGTCGCGTGGACGCACCTGCGGCGCCGACTCGCGCGCGCCGACGAGGATGCCGAGGACGACGAAGAGGCCGAGGAGATCGCCCCCGCGAGAGACTCGGCTCTCTCGCCTCTCGGGCGAGCAAGCTTCCTTTTTTAGGCGTCATCGCGAGTTGCCTCGCCGCGAGAGTCACGCGTGTCCCCTATCCGTCACAGACACACGCGAGAGTATCCGTTCCTTCCGTCCTCGGATCTTTTCCTCTCTTTATCGTCCCTCCCGTCCCTCCCCTCTTTTCCGAGCGAGAGGCGACAGTTTCGTCACCTGTTACCGAGCTTTTTCTCGGTGAATTCGAACAGATTATTCGATCGCAAATTGAGGGGGCTCGAAATTTTATATTGTCACCTCCATGCCGATGCGAAACGAGACAGCCATCAGGTACGGGCTTTATAGCTAAATGCGCCGCGCCACGAGAATGCGGTCGTCACCGTATTTGCCTCCGCGACGCAAATTTCACGTTATTATAGAATGCCCGTAGAATCACATTATTATTCACGACATGCATGAAGTCCTTTTACATATTTAATCTTTTATATATCTCGCCTTTTACATATACATCAGTCCATCGTACACTGTTAAATTCGCGCGTATAATAGTGTCAAATAATACTCAATTCTATCTAATTATTCCTATATATAGGTCGCCACTGCTCCTACTCAATATGTCGTTAATTAAATGTTAAATTGACTAATAAACCAATGGAGTTGAAATAACTTTTCCGACATACATGGTAATTAAAAATTAAAAATAACAAAATGTTATTTAACTCAAATATTGGTTTAAATTTAATCCTTTAATGTTTAAAATACTGTATCGCCCTCATTCCGTTCAAATCGATCTCTTTATACGTTCCTCAATTTTTCTTTTAATTTTCTCATTCCGCCACCGAGATTTTTGCCCCCCTATTTTTTCACCTGATCTCCGGCAATTCCTCACGCGTGAGGACGTATTAAATGATCTCATCGCATCGAAACCGCTTAGCGACGCCTACAAGTTGCTTTTGCTTACGTTTCGCTCCTAGAGTCGCGCACGTTGGTAAGAACTCTGACGAAGGTTTTTTTTTTCTTTTCCACGTCAGAGTTATTGCCGTTCTTCTCCCGTCGTCTATCGCCTAAGGTCGCCGGGAGTCGCTAAGTCGGTGCAAATTGATCAGCATGCACGGCGGAGGCGCGTTATTACGATTCTCATAGCCGCTTTTAGACGTGCATACGCGAGTAGCAGGAAAATAAATATTTTCACTGACGCCGAACGTAAAATGTAAAAGGGATCCTTCAAAGTCGAATAGCTGTTCGAGAAACGAGGCAATAATGATTAATGATGATAATCGTGCGCAGCTATTGAAGCTATTCTGTTAATTTAAAGCTTATAAATCGCGGTTTACTTTAAAGAGAGAGAGATAAGAAGCGTAAGAAAATGGAGTTGTTATACTATTGTAATAGCAAATTTTGATATTTTTATTTAAAAAAATTTTTTTGAAAGCAACTTCCAATTATATGACGATAGTAACGCGGTACTCTGCTATAAGAAGTTATATTGCCTTTACTTGAATTTGGAAAGTGAGTTTGGATGTCAATTTGTACCTACTCGTTGGTGAACGTAAATATTTATGACATTCTAAATATGTAATGTAACAACATCAGCAGCGGCAGCAGTTAATTTCGAAAATTTCAAACTACATTAGTTTTCACACACAACATTTCGACCGCGCGTTACAATTTATATTATAAATACCGAGTATTTCATTACCTAACGTTTTTTTTTAAATCATGGCACCGTTAACACAGTTGTATTCTTATCGCAAAATACACTTCGTGAGATCAAATGTGAGGCCAGATAAGCACGGAGTACAATCTAATCCCCGACAATTCGCCGATCGTTTAAAAGACTCGCAACACACTCGCGCGAACGACATCCGATAGCTCGGTAATTCGAGGAATAAATTCGATACCATGGAAGCGCGATACTGGAGCAAAGGACTCGGGCTCACCTTCTTCGGGGAACAGCTCAATCTGTATCTCGCGAATGGATGATAGACGTTTGTTATTTCCGCGCCCGTCGTGGAACAATACCCCGCCGTAGAACGGGGCCTCGTCGTAGAACGGGCCCCCGTCCCCGAGTCTCTTCGGGACGCAGCACAGCATCTGATTGCGAGCGCATCAAGACACCGACTGAGACTACAGAGAGTCTGAGAGACCGCGCGAGGTCGAGCCGGCGCGGCACTCTTACAATCGTTGTAACCGCGAGTATCTTCGCGACGGAAGTTTATTTTCGGCCCCGACTCGCCGTCTCACAAAGCGAAACTCTATATACTCCTTCTCTCGTCTCTTTCTTCGATACACCTTGGCCGCGCGCTGGGTAAACGGTACAAAGTGGGGACCAGAAGAAAAACATCCGACGGTTCCCATATTCTCTCCGATAAATGAGAAATTAACTCTATATACAACGTGTGTGTATAATTCTGATCTCCTTTTACGTAATATTATAGAAATGGAAGATATTGCTTTTCATCGTCAAATATTCTGTTATCAACATTCTCCATTTTTCATTATTATTATATACGAAAACGTAAATTTTTACTTCTTTAGTTGCTGACGCGAATATAAACACTTCGAAATATGGATGATAATTAATTTAAATTAAACTTTAATAATTATTTCTTTCTCTCATCAGTACAAAGATTCGCAATTTTCTTCGGCATACAACTCTTCTCCTACTTTACTTCTTTCTTCCATAACTACATTGGTAACCACAACAAACCGTTTACTCCACAGGTACAGTAAACAACACAAGGCAACAGAGAAATTAAATTATTATAAAAATCTACAATATCCTCCGTTATAAAAAGAAAAAAGGGAAAATATTTATCCAACCTAATTCTTTTTCCTCTCTCGAAATAAAAGACAAAACGTAGCAGAGTCGGAGAAATATCTATAAGTACGCTATTAAGGCCACAAGAGATCTAGCATGCATGTGCATCTCTCTCCCACGCCACGAGCACTCACAAAATCCGTATTAAAGCCGTTCCCTATTACGAAATAGAGGTCGATAGCTTCTCCGCCGTCCGGTTCCCCGCGATATTTCTCGTAACTGGTGCACCGGTGACCGCGGCCGCCGGTTATCCCTATAATTAGAATGGACGAGGACCGTCCGCGCGGAGAGCGAGAGCGCGCCGAAGAACCGGAAGCGAAGCACGACGACGGTGACGACGGTGACGAGAAAAGCCGCGGAGAAAGCGGGAATCGGCCCCAGGGATCTCTCGGCTCCGTTTGTCGCACGTTCGTCGTAATTATGCACGCGCGACAATGCACACTCGCACCAACTTACCCTCAGCTTCAGCCATGTTCGTCGTTAAGGGAAACACTGGTCGTTATGGGAACGCCGTTCCCTCCTCGAGGCGGGGATCGCGGTGCGCCCTTCTCGAAACCCTCTCGCAATATTTCCAATTTAAACCTACTAGCGGGTAAAAGGAAATCTCCGCGCGTGAGTTCTTTTATGTAAAATTAAAAACAGACGCGTCAAAAAATGTCAGAGTTGAGCCGCGAAACACAAATCGTCTATGTTGAAAAATGTTTTTAAAATTAAGAAACTAAATCAAAGATTAACGAAAATATCCACAGAAAAGATCTAGTTCGTGAATTACATTTAATGTGAGTATTTTTTATGAAAAAAGAAACGTACAGATAGCTCAAGCGGAAAGTAATTTAAAGGATATCTCAATTAATATTGTCCTAGTATATTTTTCATTGTAATATATATGTATATATATATATATATATATATATATGTATTCTTATTTCTAGAGTCTGTGGAATTTACGGAGTACAAACTGTTTCGTTTTTAATCTTATTTGAAATTGATTTCTTCTTCTTTTTCTTCCCTCCTCTCATTCGGACGTACGTCTGCCCCTTTGGAGCACGCTCTTTAAATACGGACTTTGACATCTGTCATTCACAGATATCTGTTTACAGATCTCCCGAGAATCGCGAGAACGGGTCAGCTGATCGCCACGCATGCGTTGAACATGCGCAGGGTGCAAGATGAATATGTAGAGGGTGACTTCGACCAAATCCCGATTTAATCTAATTTGCAATTAATTCAACTGGCGCAATTGCTTATTGCAAAACATTCAGCTTTATATAATTCCGTTGTTCCTAATTAACTAAAAATTAATTATTTTGCTATACATGAATTATTTATATATTAAACAAAATGTTAAACAGATATCATTGCTTGATAAGTTAATTATCATTGAGTAATTGCAAGTTAATCTCAGAGTTGTTATTAATTAGTATTAGAAGCACGATATTAAAATAAATATTGAACTTTGTTGCATTATTATTTTGTTGGTGTTGAAATTTTTTGTAGCGTTGCAAAGAAGCTTTTATCAATCTCGAGATTGAGCGAGTTTTGCTCAATTTTGCTCAAGATTTGCTATTTTTACCGTTCATTATTTTACCGATTAAACAATTTTCAATTTGGCAAGGGTTTCCTCCTTCGAAACTTCGCGGGCGGCAATTATGTCATGTATTATCGCATCGCGTTACGGCGTGACTAAACCTTCCTCGACGATGAACGTTGTTTATTATGCCTTGGGATCAGGTCTCGCGTCAGTATAGAACGGAGTAGAGTTCGAAGTACGCGAAACTACACGTCTAACCTAAATTCCTTATCTGGAATTTCATATGTGAGATACAGTGTGTCGCGGCGAAATGATAATCATCTCGAGATTCGCGATTAGAAACGGCTCCGCTGTTTCCCAGGTACTTTATGCAATTATGTGTTTAATTTACAAGAAAAACTACATAATTATATAATGTCTGTATACGACTACATCCTCATTCGCGATTATACACGTGCACCAACGTGCACGTGTGTGCGCGCCATGCATGCCGCAGAATTATTTCACACGCGCTTGCTCGACGCTTGACGTTAATTGGCTCGTGAGAACAGGGAAGAATCGCGGGAACATTTCAAACGGCGCGCGAAAATCCGATTTCTCGCCAGCCAGTTTCGTGCTGTTATCGATAATTATTAATGTAAATTGTTGACCCACATTTATTGTTCAATGTTGCAGGGAAGATACATCGCAAGGACATTATCCACCGAGAAGAAATATATAGAGACGACCGAAAGAAATGGGGTATAGAGATATGATTAATTTTTACTCTCTTCTTATAATTATGTATATATATGTAGAATGTTATATCTAGAAGCGTTTCCTTTTATCCTATTTAACTCTGCTAACTATTATATTACCGAATTTGTAATAAAAATCTTAAAAATTGAAATTTTAATTATTACTATTTACAATTTTTGCTCGTTTATAATTTTAACAATAATTATTATAAAATTTTGTTATCTTAAAATCCCAATTCTACCGCAGCAATTGCAATTACGATCCACATACACACTCTTTAATAGTTATTACAGTTATTATTCAGCTTGTGTGCCATCCGCGAGACTAATTAACTTGTTGGCTTTACCTCAGGTCAGAACCATTCGTTTGAGCGACTCTTCTTCGCGCAATTCCTTATCGTTGAAGATGCTGAAAACTCTGGTGAGAGAGATCAAGAGGGACGAGGACAACAAGAATCTCCGGTCGATCGTACTAACGTCTGAGCCAGGGAAGGTGTTTTCCGCTGGGCACAATCTGAAGGAACTGGTTCGTAGCGCTTGGTATCACTTTTTTTTACAAAAGCTCTTCTTCATTGCACGGAAAAAAGGGATCATCGACTTGCATGGTTTAGACGGCTGTGAACGCCAAGTCCCACAGAGACGTATTCGAGATCTGTTCGGAGCTGATGCGGGCCATCAGTCAGAGCCCGGTACCGGTGATTGCGGCGGTGGACGGTTTGGCAGCCGCAGCCGGCTGTCAATTGATCGCGGCCTGCGACATCGCGGTGTGCACGGAAAGAAGTTCGTTCTCCACTCCAGGGTACTCTTCGCTTATCGTCATTATTATTACCATCTTATTAGTATCTCATCGTTTACTCATCTCTCTACTATTAATTACTAATTCCGTATATTATTATTGAATGCCATTAATTGCTATCGTCTGTTCACTATGGTTGATCGCAGGGCGAATCTCGGGATATTTTGCTCGACGCCGGGTATACCGCTGGTGCGCAATGTCCCAAGGAAGAGCGCGATGTACATGCTTTTCACAGGATTGCCGATTTCCGGCACAGAAGCTTACGAGTGCGGTCTCGTTAGCAAAGTCGTGGCGAACGACAAGCTCGGTGAGTCGCGAAAAATAATCAAAAAGTCGTTAGAAAAATATAAAAATTAAACTGAAGAATAGTAAAACTAATTCGAAAATATTTAGAAGTTATTTAGAAACGTTGTAAAGAGATGTAAAATAAATATTTCCCTTTCCTTTATCGGTATTTTTTATAAGTTAGTGAGGAAATTATCTCCTACAATTATATAATATATTAGTATATGTAATATGTACTAGAATATATATATATATATATATATATATATATATATATATATTAATATATAAAATAAAAATATTAATAAAATTAAATAATATTATTTAGTAACATAATAGTATACGTTTACATAATTAATTTTGCACTTGTATAAATATTTTGTTATATTTTGATTTCAGACGAAGAAGTTCGTCAAATTACAGACGCAATCAACACAAAAAGCCGTTCAGTCGTGCGTATCGGTAAAACGTTCCTGTACGAGCAAATAACTCTTGATATATCGACAGCGTATGCTCTGGGCACCGAGAAAATGGTAAACAATTTGAAAATGAGAGATGCGCAGGAAGGAATACAAAGTTTTCTGGAAAAGAGAAAGCCCAATTGGTCGCATGACTATGAGAATAATTAATTATACCTATGTAATGCTTTTTTCATATGTAAAGATTTTTTTATAATTATCTAATATTAATATGATACTTTTTACTTGTGTATAATTTCAATAATAAAACAATTAAAAAATATTTTTTTATATGTAATTTATGTCCTTGATGACTTAACTTTAGGTGATACAATAAAACAAACAAATAATATCGTTATCACCAAAAATAATAGCGGAAAAATTGTGATCGTGTTATAGTCAAAACGCGGAATAAGCAAAGCTCGTGAGATAAATTCAGGGAAGGAAAATACATATATTTTTCCTTATGTTGCATTTAATAAAGAAGCTAGATGCAATTACTAAACATAACGAAGTACCTACTTCCAATTCTGACCAACAAGTATGTTAATTAAAAATGATATAAGATTATTGACTTAATTATATACGAGTATATATATATATGGCTGAAACAACTTTTGTCAAAGAAAAAGTTTGTATCTTATAATATGTAAAAAATAAATAAATCAAGGAGATATTTACTCTTTAATAAACTTATAAATTCTTAATCGAAAGGAAATGGTTTATTTGTCATTATTGAATTTGCATTACGATCATAGAAATTAATATTAAAATTCCGTGTATTTTATTGATAATTGATGTTTTTTCTACAAATGCAGATTACCTTTAATTTCGGTTATTCTTTTTCTAATTCTTGAAATTAGAAAAAGATAAAAAATGAGTTAAACCGAGATCAAAGTTAATCTGTCAGAAACTGATGATTCTATAGAAGCCAAATTCATAGATCAGATGATATGTTAAAGAAAAAAAAATATATTAATCAGTGTATGTGTTTTGTGTTTATGTTAATGCATATCAGACTATCCACGCGGTTGCACTCGGGGAGCGCGCTATTAAGGCCCGGACACATAGAAAAACTTAAGCAGTAAGACGTAAGCAGTAAGGAAATCAACGGTTTTGAATCGCTACCGCTTACGTTATGTCTTAAGTTCTTGACTGTGATTGGCTGATTTGCTTACTGCTTACGTTTTACTGCTTAAGTTTTTCTATGTGCCCGGGCCTTTAACGTTATTTGTTTATTCTATCTTTGTTTTACATCTAATGAGCGATAAGCGAGGCGATAAAGATGCAATAGTGCTAATAACGCGCTCCTCGGATGCAGCTTATATCATACTCAGCTAGAAATGATTAAAGTCATACTGATTAACCCATATTTCATATTAAATATTTCCCTCAATCTTTTATGTGTACAAATCTAAAAAACATACAATTATCTGAAACCGGCCCTTATATATTATATACACTTTACGTAAAAACTACAATATCGTGAAATGTATACGTGTGTTAAATAGCATTTAGTGAAAATACAAGAAATATGATGGCACATAATATTTATTATTTAACTATTTTCCAAAATTTCCCATAATTAAAAAAAATCCCGTATATAATTAAAAAATATTATCTTTAAAATATCTTTCTATTTTGTAAACTTCTATAAAATTACTCATTTCTAAAAAATAATTAAGTAATAAATTAAGTAATCAAAAAAGAATTATTATCAAAAAGTTTCAAATTTCGTCAAATTTTCCATTTATCGAACTCTTCCTATCAATCGCAAATTAATTACAGCGGATCAATTGGAAGACTAAGTATCGAATCATGCAGAAAAATATATTTATCTCTCACGCAGCTCACCCAATTATTTTATTTAAACGCTGAATTATACTAGAACATATTCAAAACGCTCACGTGCATCATTGTTGCGACTGCCCTATTTATGATAACCGACAAAGAAACTATTATCAAAAGAAAAGCATGCGGTGAACGTTCGTCGCAAGATTCGCGCGTGGTAAAAAGCACGAACGTCGTTTATTCCTGGTCTCGTTTTGATAAATTTGTTTGTTGCGATAACGCTTTGCCCTCCTTCGCAAGAAATCTTCGTTTGTGGTCCTCATGCTAAACCGATACGAAAGATGACGTCAAAATTTTCAACATTATTTCTATCTGATAAACGGTTAGCAATAAACGATCGTTCTCTCTTTCTCTCCCGACTGGTATCCTGACGCGTTCATGATAAGAAGCGTAAGCTGATTCTATACGTTTGGTACTACGGTACTACGGTATCGAAACACGAGAATATTTAGACGCGTGTCGCGTAAAATATCATTTTTTTCTTCTGCAATCATTCGGACGTATTTGCATTTTTAAGCTGTCGTATCATCGTGGCATTCGTCTCCGTTAGACGAGTCAGACTACGATACTAAGTTCTCGTTCACCGAAAGACGATAAGACCGCGGGTTCGCGGTGGTCGAGCAACGTCAGCACGCCGAGAATCTCGAAGTCTCGAAGGCCACCGATACGCCCCGTTCTTATTAACCGCAAATAAAAAAAAAAAACATTTCTCTTTCTCCGTCCGTCTCGGCCGCGCTATCTTCCTCGATGTTTCTCCGACTCCGACCGAGCTTATAAGTGACGACCGCCGTCGCGCCGGAAATCAGTAATCACTTTGGATTATTCTGCAGCGTATTCCGAAGCCGAAGAGAAGCGCACGCACGAGTCGCACGAGTCGCGAACAAATAGCGCGACGCAAAGCGAAAGTACGACAAGGACAAGGCTCTCCCTTGGTTGATGAATCTTACCGAGGCCACCATCGCTGGCGGCTGCCTGAGGCTCGAGGCTTCCCGGAGGAACGAAATTAGGAAGACAGGTCGGGACAGGAAGAGAGGAAGCACGCCGACAGCAAGCCTGGCAACACGAAGACAATTAACAAGAAAGCTGATAACAGAATTGCTTTTCGAGAGTTGCACTGGTCAGTTTTGGATTCGGCGAAAAACGTAGAAAAACATTTGCGTGCAATGAGAGCGCAGTTTTAACAGCGCTCACGAATCCCTTTTCGTACGGGTCAGCTCATTTTACGCCCGCTGTACCTTGTTAAATTCGTAGTGTATAAAACTATACTAAATTTGAGTCATTTTTCACAGTTTCTACTCCTTTCGCCACTACTCCTACTTCATCTGTCGTTAATTTAACTAAAACAATGTTAATTTAACTAAACTAATGAAATAAAAATAATACTGTTTTGTGTTCAAATAATAAATTTTGGCACACATAGTAGTTAAAAATAACAAAATATTATTTAACTCAAAAGGTATTGGTTTAAATTTCTTCCTTCAATATTTAACAGTGCAATGTATCCTAACAGCAATCCTTTCCGCGGATTTACGAGAACGAATCAATAATTATCCGCATTCCAATTCTATAATTTATTTGAAACAACAGCAGAGAACGTACAATTACATCATTTTTCAACATATTTTACTTCGTCGAATTACCATTTGTTTGGTCCAAATAAAAATTCCTATAAAAAGGTTGTCGATTTACCACAGACCAACGTGCAAGAAGCGGTGCATACATGGCTGAGGAACCAAAACATTTTTTTCCAAGGGTATATGCAAGCTTGGGGAACGCTGGAACAAATGGATTGAAAAGCAAGGAGACTAGGTTGAAAAATGATGTAATTGTATGTTCTCTACTATTGTTTGAATAAATTATAGAAATAGAGTGCGAATAATTATTGATTCTTCCTCGTGAAATAAAACGAGATGCACAAAACTCGGAGGACGAAAGAGAGAACGAACGAGGATCATAAGAAACAACCAATATAATTATACGAAAAATTATTATGTCCAATTGCAATTCTAATTGGGCGCGATTTCGATTTATTATTCCCGTATGAAACAGAAACATGCTTTGGCGGTAATAGAGTGATGGCGCAGTAGTTATCGCTTACGAGCGAAGATCAAAGCTGTTAACAACACGAGAGGCATGATAGCTAAAACATTAATAGCTATATGTATAGAAAGATCGTAACCCATGCACATGCACGTACACATATACATATACATGCTTGTTTTGATTCGTCACATGACAAAGTTCGAGATATATTCCCTGTTTATGCAGCATTTATTAATAACTACTAAATTAAGTAACGTTCTCTCTTTAGATGTGAGGTATTTCTTAATAACAAAGTATGTGCTGTAATTATCGCATACCGTACATAAACATATATATGGAGGGTAAAAGCCGTAAGTCTATATTTTAAAAAATTTGACTTACACCATGGCACTATGGCTTTTACCCCTCCATATATTACAGACATAAGAATTCAAATAGTAAAATTCAAATTAATCAGTTTACCAATTATTAATAAATGTATTATAATTTTTATAAATCAGATTATTACGACATATAGAATATTAATTGCTGTGGAACGCACGGAATTTTGATTTATATAACAAGATGCGAGAATTTTGATTATATTTAATCTTTTCTAATAAAATCATTTACGACAATATTTATTTTTTGTAGACTGTGGAAAAATGTCTTCCATTCCGCAGGGTGCTTTCGCAGTATGGAAAGTCCGCGATAACGACGAACGCACTGTTTCCATGTTCGCGATGAAGAAAAAAGAGAAGGCTGAAGAGAAGAAAGAGAATATATTTAATTCGAGGCCTCCTCTAGAAGGTAATATATCTTATATATTATATATCTTTATTCAATTTCACTACTTTTATAAATTCAATTTTTATTTCGGATGGAAACGCTTGATTTAATTTGAATTTACTCAGCTATTTCATTTTACTGAATTCATTAAATATGCAGGTTGGGAACTGACGCCGCTTAAGTACAATAGCAAGCTGATGAACAGCATCTGGGGCTTGTACAATCGCTATTCGGTGCACAACTTTAAGAAGAACACCGATGCCGAGGAGGGGGTCCGCGGTGGGGTGGCCGCGGCGATCTGGGGTGCCATTTTGGAGAACCAGCCCCCGGGCGCCAACGCCGCCGCCGCCTCCGCCACCGCGGAAGCCCCCCAGATTATGAGGACCGGAAATCGCCTCTAAACGCGACGCGGCCACGTGACTTCAAATAACTACTCATCGTCAGAGATGATAGTTGGGAATGAGAGCGAATTGTGCAGCTCATAATTATATGTATAAAATGGGATGATAAATGTATAAATACGCGTATTTAGAGAAAGTTACGTGTGTATAACGAAAGGCGTATTATATACTAATGATTATATATATATATATATGCAAATTTTATGATCGAGAGCTCTAAATGGCAATTTTGACACTTACACTTTGAATTTTCGTCTCGATTACTCTATTATCAAGTTATTTCAATATTGTTGTCTGTATAACATTTTTTTATTGCAAAGTTATCTTTATTACTGTTTCGTAATAAGACAAAAGACAACTCAAAATCAATCGTGCTGCTATGATACATTATTGCAACAATAGAAGAAGACTTAACCAGAAAAGAAGTATTTTTCTGTTTCGTCTAGGGATGTATTCCTTGAAACAAGCCTTGAAATCAAATCATCTGATCAATTTATCTAGAATCGAGACATTTAAATGCCTTAAATTTATTTTTTGCAGACAAATATTTGTATGAAAAATCGACGTGTTCACATCGACATCTTTTTAAATAGTATGTCAATAACGAAATTGTTGAAAATTGAGCTACGATTACGAAATATTCACGATATATGTAGTGACTGATAATGAATCATGTGATTTATATTATTATAATAAAATTGTTAAATAAATAAACCAAAGGTGTGTCACATATCAATTCATAATATTAACTATAATACTATGTTGCGTTTCGACATTTACTGCCAGTACTAAAAATCTATAGTGTATGTGACGTAAACTGTAGGTTTTCGATACTGCAGACAATGAATATCGAAACGCAGCCTATATTAAAATTAATGCATTAATTTTTATAGCTTTTTATCTCGGAATTATTCGATGACAAGCAAAATTTTTAATTTTACCTTCGTCACTGTTGCTAATTTCCGGCTACTTCGATCAAATATTGATCAATTTAATCGTTGATTTAACCGCAACAAAATTGTTTACAATAAATTTTTTTACTATATCGTTTTGTCATTAAGCGCAATTAAAAAAAAATTAATAAATTCTGTCTTAATAAATTATATTAATTATAATATTTATTTATTATAATATTAATAAATTCACTTATGTTAACAAAATTATAGGTATTACTTTATAAGTTATATAATCGCTGATTAATTTAATTAACAGCAAAACTGTTTAAAGTAAAATTTCGAATTATTTAATTTATCACCCGTAATTTAATATTTTTTTGTCAAACAATAAAAACAATTAAATAGCTTTATCCATGTTAGCAAAACTACAGGTATTATTATAAGTTAATTAAAGTTTTCGAAATCACCCAAAGTCACCCTCTGATATCATCTGTTGGTAATCGCGCAGCAAACTTCACGACGCTCCGTGCGACCGTTGCGACACGATCACGATGGGCGAGGAAATCGATCTTTCGATTATTTGTAAAAAGGTTCGATCGGCACGCGAGTGACGCGAGCCATCGAGGACGCGTTTTATCACGTGTTTACTAATATAACGGGTGGCGTTTAATCAATAAAAGGGAAAAAGGAGGAAAGAAATGGCTCTCTACGACAATCAACATTGGCTTCTGTCGCACATCAGGGACAGCTTTCTCGCGACAGACGACACAGGTTTGTACTTGTGACGAATCTAGGTTAGAAACGTCAAATGGATTAATCGCGAGGCGTTGCACCAATCTGGAAATATCCTGATAATAAGGTGTTTCCGATAACACGCTTATTGCAAGATGAATTGGATTAAAATTAATCGTTTATATGTCATTGTAACTCAGTAATAAATGTGCTAAATGTCTCAATATATATAGTGTTCCACGTATAGTATTACGCTCTATAATATAGACTGTGTGGAGCATAATAAACATAATAAATGAACTATAAACTGTAATATTGAGTCTATTATAGTTTATTTAGAATTGTAATTATTTTGTGCTAAATACTTCGTATTACTCTCGATTGAAAGGTATGTGCGATATGGTGATATTGGGGGAGAATATTCCTAAACAGTTGAAGAAAAATGGAACGCTGCAATGTTATCCTGGGATGGAAGAAAGTGACGATGAGGATCTGGACGAAATGGGAGAATCATACGACATACAAATGGGTATATACTTCGCTTTCTATTATTTTGCATAAGAATACTTGTGTGTCATATAAAACTCAAGTCAAAATTAATTCGGTTCGAGATCGTCGGCAAAATAATTTTGATAGCATATAAATTTTCTTACAACTAGAACTAAATTGGAGCACAATCCAAATTATTTCTAATTAAATTCCTTAATTACGATGCCCTCTTGTTCGCAACATTGTTCTAGAAATGGAATTCAGTCACAGACAGAGATCTAACACTGCACAAAGACTAGAGAAAATGGACATAGAAAGGAAAAAAGCTGCCAAAGTCAAGCATGTCAAATGGGAGCACAATCCTAATGCCGTGACGCCAACAGATCAGTCAGATCTGTTTCAAAGGAAAGATTTTCGTAGGAAAACGCCAGCGAAAAAGGGACAATCTCTTTTGTCGGAACAACTCGAAAAGTGTCCAAATTTACCACCAAATCCATTCAAGGACTATGCCAAATTTGATGGCAACGTATGTAATACTGATTTATCGTTTCCCTCAAATGAGCTCGTTTCCAAAAGGTCTTAATAAATGAAAATAATGTATGTTACAAGATTTCTCATAGCAAAAAATAGAGGTTGTGTGTTATAAATTTTACAGCTTTGTGATCTTCATAAGAAACATAGATTTGCTATATATTTAAAAATTTCTTTTGCAGGCGCAGGTGAGCATCCCTGTGAGAAAATATAGGATATTCATGTGTATGCTGCCGAGAGAGGACAGGATGTATCCACTTCAGGTGGTGGTAACAATAACAGCACGAGTATTGGACTTCATCGGGTTGATTTGCTACAAATATGCAAGTGAACATCCCGATCATGATTTAAAGTCTGTATCAGGTTAAGTCCCGTTGCCAGAACCCATTGCGTATGCTTTATTTACCAAGTCTCGTCGGCCGTTAACAGGGAAAACATTTCACATTATGGACTGTACATCACCGAGGATGACGGTGAGATAGATTCGGCCTTTCCTTGTTTGGACCCGTACGAAACTATCTCCAAATTCGAATTCACTACGCTGGGCCTGATCGAGATGAAGCCGAGCGATAAAGCACGGCACAACACAATCAGTTGCATTCAGGCGAAAAATGAGGAGGACCCGGAGATTAAAAGTAAGGAGCAGGAGGAAGTTGCAAACGACCTGGCTAAGATGGAGGGTCACACTACTGCGATGGAGGCGCCGTTGTATCAATCGTACAGGTAGTTATTTTACATCAAATATATCGTTTTTTTATCAAGTATTTCAATTGTTAGAATAGCTACGTTGAAATAACAAGTGATTAGTAAATAATTTAAATGAAATTATGAAAAAGTAATGAATAATTATACTGTTGAAAATTTAAAGGGCAGTATAGTATTGAGAATTAAGTTGTAAAAACAGTAAAAGAATGGTACAAAGTAATTGTTGAGGTGTGTTGCATGAGAATATACACATCTCCAATTGCAGGGTATATATAATTAACAAGATGCGAGCAAAGACTGAAATTCATCTCGGAGTATCGGGCGAGAAGATAGAGATAGATCCAGTGATAACAGGCAAAGGCGCTGCTAGGTTTTGGAATAGACAGCGAGCAGTCAGTTATCACATAGACAGCATCGCCTGGTGCGAAGTGACCGAGACTAAGGGGTCGAAAACTATATTTACACTGGTTTATACCCCGCAATCCAGTGCTCCAGATAATTTTCTGAGTCAGTTATTTTCATAATTACATATATTGCATGATGATTTTATTTCTTTCGATAAAAAAAAAAGATTTTAAGAAAAGTCAGTATTTTTCGCAAATTTATAATTACTTTTCAATTTTAAAAAGCTTTACAATGAAGATTTACGTTTCATAGACGATACTTTAATGTTACTGATGGTGTTGTAGGCCAAAGTCATTCACTTCACCAATCAGCATCGTTCAAAAATCACGATTTTGAAGCGGATTCAGTGACGGCCGAGGAGATTGTACGGAAAATCAATCACATATTGGAGCTGCACAGCAGCCAGTCAAGAAAGGAATATCTCGCGCAGAAGGAGAGGAAAGCAGCGAGGAGGAAGAGCTTTCATCTACATAGATGACAGCTCTATTGGTTATTCCGTACAATCTTAGATTATTTGAAACATTGAATATTAATATACCACAGAACGTGATCGTAAGAGTCGATCTAACATCAGAAATATCTTTATACGATCGAATCAATATCTCGAATCTCCTTGACGTGCCAGAAATGGCGGAAAATAGACGGTCTTCTCCAGAAACTAGACGTATTCCATAGATATAAAGTTTAATGTTGTGTAATACCGGTAAATTATTTTTTGAGTATTTATTACATCTCATCTCGTATCTCATTGATGTGAATGCGCCACAAATACGGTCGTCACACACCAATAAGTATCGTATAATCAATCGAGTGTTGTCGTACGCAGTGTTGTCATATTTAATTTAAGTGTTATTTATACTTTTACTATTGATGCTCCTACCTGTAAATTTGTAGAATTGAAACAATAAACGATACCTATAAAGCTACGTCTGCTTCATTGCTCTGAGATCTTGATAACGTTTCCAGTGGCCTTGGATATATTGCTCTCCATTCTCTCCATGAATCTCCGGTTCAACCTGTGTACATGTTGACCGAGCGTGGACATCTTCAACGCCACGTCCAATAATTTCTGACTATTTTTGCAGATGTGTTCGTAATTGGGACGCGTCAAGACGAAAGTTCTCTCGGCCGCTGTCAGTACATTTATATCGAGAATCTGCCCCTGTCCCTCCACGCTTGCTTTCTGCTTGGTTAAGTTTTTCCGTTGAGCTTTGCGACTCTTGTACTCCTGTTGCCAATCCTTTCGCTCTTGCCTGAGCTTCTCTACATATTCTTTCAGATTAAAAGTCTCGACATTGTCCTTCGCATTGCACTCTTCTTCATCTTTGTTTGGGTCTGCCGTAAGTCTGCTTCCATTAATTGTAACATCATTGACGCCTGAAAGATGTTATTTAGTTAGAGTTATTAGAGTAATTGGTCTGGGGAACTCAGCAGATTTGTTATATAGAAGTTAACATTTTCAGAATAAAATTGTTCGTAAGAAATAACTACATTTATGAAAGCAGTGCCGTTAATGGAGACAGGTATATTCTTAGTTCCAGTTATTATTATCTTTAAATTCAGTGACGGTGTTTCGACACAAAAGTCTCTTGCGATCGCAACATGTCACTTCGCAGGGTGAACTAACCTTCATTGTGGTCGCGCGTCACAGTACGTGTTTGGAAAACCGACGATCTCCGTTTACGGACGGTCCTCTCGGATTTAAATTCCTCGTGGAAATTCGGCGCATTAGCTGTAGCCATTATCAAGCGATTTGTTGCACCGAAGTGTCATTTCTCGTCAATGCTTTACTTATTATTATGTTATAATAGTCGCCGCGCATACATACAACATGGCGGAATAATTTTCAAACGAACGCTCGCACGGAGCCATATGACGCGTTTCAAGTTTCAACCAATCAGAAAGAGAGAATCAGCTGATTTCATTCGTGAATCACGTACGATGCTGATGCACATCCTAATGTAAAATACGTTACATGTATAATAATTACTTTTATATAATAATATATATGATATTTAATACATAGATATAAATATTAATAATATAATATAATATATATTTGTATTACTACATATACTTTCTATAATAAATGTAAAATAATATATTTTACATCCGTTTTTTACTCGTAAAATATAAAATAATTATTACATGTGTATTATAATAGCATAATTATAGAATATGTTACCCGTTGATGGGTTATCGTTGACGGTAAATCGTGTGTCCGTGTAATAGATTTTTGTTCCAAAAAATGAGCCCCGTCTTTAGCCTCATCTGTATGATGTTATTTGTTAAAATTATTGTTGGGACGATCTTAAATTAAAAATTTAATTATAAATAATTTTAATTCTCTATACCGGAAAGAGGCAAAGAAATTAAAGGCCTCGCCGCCGCTTGTGTCAATCAATTGTCGTGTGGCCCGCGTTTAGTTTCGCCTACTTCCGGAGCAGTCCAGCCATCAGACGGCGCTGAGTGCCGTCCTCCCCTCTCTGGAGGGGAGTTTGTACCCTCTTGCTCTTGCTGCTTGCTGCCAAAAAGGGGCAGCGCGTGAAAAGAGAGTGATGCGAAAATTGTCAAATATCGGGCGCATGACGGCGGTGTGGCGAGCCCGGTGAGAGAGCCCTGGCGTTGTGGTGGTGTGTGTGGCGTACGTAAAAAAAAACGAACCGGGACAAACATAAATAAAAAAAAGGGAAGAGAAACCAAAACAAACACGTAGCCGCGTTAGCAGCGCCGTGGAGTCGTGGCCGTGCACGGGGGACGGGGGCGCGATGTCGAGCACCCTGGAGAAGAAGATCATGAATCTGGAGGAGCGGCTGCGGGCGGAGAACGAGTCGCGGGACCGGGACAGGCAGGTCGGCGCCGAGGTCGGCGGCCCGGGCATGGGCCTGCACTCCTCATCGTCGTCGTCGTCGTCGTCGGCGACCGTGGGCCCCGCGTCCAGCCCCGCGCTCCGCAGACCCCGGCAACGTAAGCAGCCCGCTCTAATGCGCGCAAAGATCCCCGCGAGTCCATCCTGGATCCTACCCCTCTTCCCGGATCGATACGATCCACCACCCGCGCCGGCCGATGCGTTGTCGCGTTCGCCGCGCGTGTACAGGTTATGTTGACCATCGCGCCGTCGATTGATTCCCCCACACACTGTGTTGATCTCGCGACTTTTAAAGACCCGCGGAAAGCGATTCGGCAGGGATCACGCTTCTTCGTCCGTCTCCTTTTTGTCGCCTATCGTTTGCTTACGTCGAGCGTGGTTCGCTCGCTGTTTGATTTAACTCATTTTTTGTTGAACCACTTTTAGATCCGTATACCATAAACCGTTTATTATTGTAATTGAATTCTGATACTGAATCAAAAAATTCAGAGATTACTGGTAAGTGGCGCAGGATGTAACATTATTATAGCTCGACGTTAAATATATAATAATATGTAAGATTAATAGCTGAATTTTAAATTGAGAAACTATATTCAATAATATATGAATTTATTAACTGATTCTATAAGTTTGATGTTGAATTTTTGAAGAAATAACTGAAATACTTTTCAACATTGATATTAAAACTACTTCTGGTTATTAAAGTTAATGTAGAGTTATTTATAATATAATGCTGAATATCATAAGAAAGTTTATGTTTGATTATAAAGAAATAAATATATGATTGAAAGAACAGAATAATGTATTAAAATGTATTACACATCTCTTTACAGTTGGGGATATGGGTACCCCGACACGACCCAGAAGACAGCTAGATCTGCCAGTGTCGCAGATTACGCCGCCAAAGATGCACGACAGTGAAGTCGAGTTAAAGCTGCAGGAAATCATGAAGATGAACGGTATACTAAACATCAATGGTCAAAGGTATCAGACAGAGATGAAAGATCTGGAGCATCTAGGCGAACTCGGTAACGGCACTTGTGGACACGTTGTCAAAATGAGGCATAAACCGAGCGGCGTGGTAATCGCTGTGAAACAGATGCGACGCTCTGGGAATGCGGAGGAGAATAAGAGGATTATTATGGATCTCGACGTTGTGCTCAAGTCGCACGACTGTCCGTACATTGTGCAGTGCCTGGGTTGTTTCATAACCGAATCCGATGTTTGGATTTGCATGGAACTGATGGCGACGTGCCTAGATAAACTATTGAAGCGTAGCAGGCAAGCGATACCGGAGGATTTTTTAGGAAAAGTTACAGTAGCAGTAAGTTTCTTTATGTTTTCATTTATTAAGTATTTTGTCGCAAAATTTCCAAAATTTCTATATTTAACCAAAAGAATATACATATTTATATCGACAACAATTGGCAAAGGGTTGTTAGATCACTTGATAAGGACCCGAAGTTTGGGTTGAAACGTTGCAAAGTTTTTATGTACCTTTGCAAATATATTCTTTTGGTTAAATATTATTGGCGGAACAAACACTTACTTTTTGGTTCTATATTTAAAAGTCTTGTGGAAAAATTATAGTAAAAGAAAAGATATACATTTGAAAAGAAGATAATTTTACTGTATTATTATTTTCAAAATTAAGATACCATTCTGTGATTTTTTCCCCTAAAAAATGCAATATTTTGGATCGTTTTTATGATTTAATTTTGAAACTATTGTGGAAAGACGAATTTACATTATACATTTTTTCTCTTTAGACAGTAAAAGCGTTGTCGTACCTGAAAGAGAAGCATGGTGTAATTCATAGAGACGTGAAACCTAGTAATATATTACTGGACGAGACGGGAGGGGTGAAACTCTGTGATTTCGGAATTTCTGGCAGACTGGTCGACAGCAAAGCGAAGACGAGAAGCGCGGGATGCGCGGCGTACATGGCTGTGAGTAGATGTGTATCACAATGTAGAAGAATGTTCAAATTTCTTAAATAATGGAATAACTTATTGTTTTGTTCTTTGTGCAGCCTGAAAGGATAGATCCACCAGATCCTACTAAGCCAGATTATGATATAAGGGCGGATGTATGGAGTTTGGGCATTACTCTAGTGGAACTAGCTACGGGAGTATTTCCTTATCGAGACTGCAAGACTGATTTTGAGGTAAAATAATTTGTTTCAGTTTCTTTGTTATCTTCGTGTCGACGTGGTTATGCAGAAAGAAATTAATTTTTAGATTTTTTTATTATAAGATGTACTAAATATGTGTGTAGTACTTATGTATTGAAATAAACTGCATATTAGAAAGCAATCCTTTTGCTTTTAGCTTTTGCTTTCTCAGTGTGAAACTTTATATTTTTAATATAACTGTATCTTTTGAAAAAATTGTTTTGGAATGGCTTGATTTTTTTATATATAACCACATCTATCTACTTATATCGTTTCTATACTTATTTTATTATTCTACATTACAGGTACTGAGCAGAGTAGTACAAGACGATCCTCCGTCTCTTCCGGCGGATGCGCTCTTCTCCAAGGAGTTTAGGAGTTTCGTCAGCTGCTGCCTCACGAAGAATTACAAGCACCGGCCAAAGTACCACAAGCTCATGGAACATGCCTTTATTCGCAAGTACGAAGTTTTACAGGACGGCGAGACAAATTTCGCCCTGACAAACTCCGGCTGTCAATGGTTCGGCAAGATCATACGGCAGTTAGAACCAAGGTGGGAACCAAGGTCTGATTGCTGTTCGTTGTACGCTTTTTTTAGATTAGACGTAATATTTAGGATGTTTAATATTGTGATAGGAAAGACAGGATAATGATATAATTATTAAAAACGCTAGCGTGATAGCGAGATCGCGAACTTTTAAACATGGCATGAGATTTCTGACTAATAAAGATACTGATCTCTGGTTTGGTTATCTATATATTTTTTTTTATCTTTTGGCAATAACCAGGTTTAATATCGCGTTTTACGAGCGATTTTTATAAAGACTTCATAAAGACTTTATGCACTTAACATATTCACCGAATATGTCCGAAGCGTTTTGCGAATTGGCCTGTCGTTGACGATGTTAACGATTGTACGAGGTGTCTTGGAATTATGGCGTCTTTGACTTTTAGCCAGCGGATTCTCTCTCGTTGATTGCTTGTTGACTTTTGGAACTAAAGAATGATCAATTTGAGAATTTGTCGAAAAAATTACGGCCGAAAGAAAGACGCGACATACTCCTGGAACATCCGGTATATATTTATCTCTGATACTGCTTTGAAAAAAAAAAAACTGACATTTATAGTTCCTTCTTTCGAATTAAAAGTTTGCGTGCGTGTTGAATTGTGTTGCAGCGTTGAGCTTGAGGGAGGCAGCGCGGCGTAGCATCCTCCCTCTCCCTTATTCCTTTCTCCTTTCCTACTTCCGCTCCTTCCCGGACAAACGGCCTAAAAATCCTCGAAAGAAAACTTTTAAATAAGTGAAAAAAAGAAAAGATAGACTACTCCCCGCTACTCAGAGTATCCAAAAATCTGCCCAATTTTCATTTCGAGTTGTTTGGTTTGTGCACGCGCCTGTTACACACCCCACCCTTCAACCCCTACTCACGGTAAGCATTGTTTTTTTATTTATTTCAATATATTTTCGTTTCTTTCTTTTCGCCTATTTTTGTTGCGTTTAGCGTAGCGACTCGCCCACTCCGTCGCAATGCACGCATAATTTTTTCTCTGTGCACATGCCATTTTTCTTTTCTTTTTTTGCAGATTGATTTTGTGAAATAAATTTTTGAATCTGCTATTGCAGATCGGGGACGAAATTGATGCAGCGAAATTAATGTAAGCGTGATAAAGAGGATTATGGACCGTGTAGATATTCTAATCATTGAAATTTTAATTATATTGTTCATTTCTTTTCTTAATTTTGTCAACAAAATTTTTATACATCCTAGGATTTTTTGTCATTTTTATGCAAAGTTTTCGCCGTGAGCAGCTCGTTCCATGACTTACACGACAATGCGAAAGATCTTGATTTCACAGCATAATCCTCCAGAAGTTATCGACACGGTTTAGAGATCTAATATATCTCTCTTAAAAGAAAATTTCTTCTGTCCTCATCTGCATTTTGCATGCTATAACAATTAACGATTAACGTTCTGCTCTAACTTTCATTAACTTTTCTAGTCTGAGGTTTTTTGCAGAGTCATCACGATACGATTATGGGATGATAATGGTACACACATATATGTATATCGAGTCAGATCGCATTTTTATGTTGAAGGGAAATCACCGTATTTATAAATTTATCCTTGATAAAATTTCATTTGGATAACAATTTAGTTCCAGATTGCCAGGAGGTCAGCAGCAGCGAGTTTCGGGTCATGTGTCTCTGAAGCAGACAGCCCATCTTCGGGCGCAATCCGAGATGCCAGCCTTCCTGAAAAGCAACGTCAACAGCATCAAAGAGCCACCGAATTCCGGCTTTCTGCCGTTCCATCAGCGTTCCAATAGCGAGAACGGCGCGAACTACGTGCCCTATAGTCCGTACGCTCTTCGTCGGAAGGAGATCGCTCGACCGTTCTCGCCGCCGATGTCCAAGGACGCGGATCAGTCGGAGCCGAACCTGCCACCGCGACCTTTCTCACCCTACCGGCAGCAGAGCATGGTCACGAGGCACGATTACAATTCTTCGAATCGCTGCTCGACAACGAACGGTCAAGGTAGACAGGAGACGACGACAACGACGACGACAACGGCGGCGAGACCGTTCTCTCCTTACAGGACTCAGGACACCAGCTTGGACAGCAATGGTCGGCCGTATTCCCCGTATCGCAGTAGCCGTTACGAGGAACATGACGGTGGCAACAAGGCGGACCGATGGCAGGGAGGCGTCTCGAGATCGCTGAGTCCCTTCACCAGAGATTATTCGCCCTGGCGACGTGAGAATGTCGATCCACCCGTCATTCAGCCGCCACCTGCCACGTACGACAACAGCGGCCGTTACTCACCGTTTCTACAGCATAGACTTGCGCAACCACCGTCGCAGCAGCCCGCGACACTCCAAACCTATCCGCAGACGCAGAACATCTACGGTAGCCCAATGATCAGCCGCAAGAGGTAATTGAAAGACTTAAATTGGTTCACCTGTATTAAAATGCATTGTTATTTAGAACTTAACACACTTACCAAAGTATAATGTGTAAGAGCTACTTTACAATTTTTATTTTTTTTATTTGCAAAATATTTGTTGATTGACTATATATATAAATTAAATACTCTATACTTAATCTTACATCCTTCGTTCAATCTTTCATCTGTTTATTTAATTTTAGTCTAACCAATTGTATTCTTTATTATCTTTTAATGTAAAAGTTTATCTTTTAATCACCTTTATTTAATTTATTTTATAATTTAGTAGATATGCATAGGTTACCGCATTTAACAAATAATACCACATATGTTTACTTTCTGTATCACAATTCACAAAGAATTTTATCATTTTGTATCAGGTTTCCTTCGGAACCACCGCCGCAGGGATCCCATGGCTCCTCTAGTCCACAGTTATTAATCTCCCGTTTCGCGCATCAACTGAAACAGGAGTCACCGCCGTCGTCGTTGGTGATGCCACCGCAGCAGATTGTTGGCTCGAAGGAGTCCGCGAAGAAACGCTTCGCGTCCTACGTACGCCTCAGGCTCGGCAGTGAGCGCGCTCCTTCGCCAGAACCACCGCCGAGACTGAGTCGCGGCGAGTCTCCGCTTGCCCTCAGGAGGAACTTAATCGAGCAGGCGTCTCCCTCTTTTCCACGAAGGTGTGCATCTTCCAAAAGGAAATAATTTCTTATATAATTATGAATTATATAGTCATCAATTATATAATCATTGATCGTTCTTTAATGATACCAAAAGAGAATGTGTAATATGACTGATGTGTAATATGAGATGATTTGGGCTTCTTCTAGGTACGTCTCGCCTTCTCCGCCCCAGCCGCCGCCTAGGAGATTGTCGGAAAGCAGTTCCGTGCCTGGTAGCCCGCAACACGTGCGAGCTCGTCTACGCTATACGCCTGAACCTCAGAGAAGACCTCCGCCACCATAACCCACCGCTACAATCATTAAGCCTTATTATTATTCCTTATTGGTGCCATATGTGACTACGGACACCCGGATGGCGATCACGTGCACCATGGAGTAGTGAGGTGCATCGTTATCCGGTAACGGTTGCGCGCACAGAGCGAGTCACGGAACGTGTAGACGTATATACACGACGTGTTCTCGAAAACGTTTATAAACCAAATGAAAAACATGAAGAAGAAACGGAAAAACGTGTTCTTAATACTCGAGCCGTCGCGAACTCGAAGTCGTACGCGAGTCGAAGACTTAGTACGGGAACGTCGATTTAGCGTGCGAAATGGCTGAAATCGCCGGAAATAATATTTCATCTTGATTTGACATTTTCACGCATTTAGATTCGCGGACACTTCGAACGCGAGAATTGCCTTAAGAGACACGAGGACTTATACTAGCGAGTGTGAATATTTCAGATCTCTGAAAGATTTTTGAGTACTTCAGGTTTCTGATCGAGAAGAATATTTTCGGAATTCCTTATTGACGTTAGGACATAGGGAAGAGTGAAACGTCTTTTTCGAGTTTAGAACGCTTCACACGCTAAAGTCGTAAACGTAAACTTCTGCACGGTCGAGTAGCTTAGCTAAATCGCGCCGACCGCCTCAGTTTGATTGATCCTGGCACGCGAATGCTTGGAATGAATTATTTTCTACAAGATACCGTAGGAAGGAGAGTAAATAATTGCATAGATAAATCCTCAAAAGAACGATTAAATAGTTTCGGTACAATTTCTCGCCGAGCTCTTTGCCTTGACTGTTCTTTGTAAGTGGAAGGAAATAATCGATTAAAACTAGAATTAATGTTGTAAAATCGAGAATGCGATCGACACCCCAAGGCCCGCGTGCACGCGTTTTACGTACGCAAGGGGGTTGTTCGCACGACGTTTGCACGGCTTTTCTTCGCCGCGAGATGCGAATTGATCTACCTTCGTCAATAATTCTCTTCTCAATGTGTATTTATCGATAGTACGCGATGAGAATATCGATGCTCAACTTTTTATATCGTTTGCGTATTAAAAAAAAAAAGATACAATGACGGAGGAATCGGGAGGAATGCGGCATTAATCGCGATGCACCGCGATGTTTTTTCTAATCAGCCTCGACAACACAATACATATATATATTTATGTATATTATATATGTAAGTGTATATATACATGTATATATACACGCTCGTAAAAGAATGTACCTTATGAAAAAATATACTTGGCGCGAGACGCTGCCGCGTCTCTCGATACATACGCAAAAGAAGTATATATGGTATCGTGAAAAAATGCGTAAACCGTTCCTATCGCTCTTCGTTTACGCTTCTTTCTGTTAATCTTGAGAACTTTGTCAAGGGAAGGAGAGACACACAATAAACGCGCAACGGAACTCGCTCTCTTCTCTCGGACGGCCTTGCGGTACGCGGTCGGTACCTCTGCGACTCGAATTGCAGTCTCACAGTGACATCTTTTCCACGATTTACTATTAATATTAATGACTTTATTATTGAAGCAACTTAAAGTTAAATACGAGAGCGAGTCGTAAAAGTTTACGAGTGCGTAATCCAATATCGATAGTCCAACCGAGAGGGATATTATCGTCAACACTTTTCTTCGCGACAAGAAAAGGGGAGGGAAAATAAGAAAAACGGAAGCACAATAATGTCGCGTAGAGTCCTACACGGAGGGGCAAATGTATATTACTCAATCAGCAGGGCGTGCACGGCGTCACTCACACACACCAAACACACACACTACACATACACACCGGTTTTAGAATGTTGTAATTATTATTTTTAATTAACATTTAATCTCTAACTACGTTCAAGTCTACACTCGTAATCACCTTTGCCGTTTATTTGACAAAAGGATCTGTTGCAATGTAAATAAACTTATATTTATACGAGTTATCGCGCATCTCTTTTTCCCATTTCCTCCTTCGCCACTCCATCCTCCGAATTCTCGTTTTAAAAGTATGTCGCTACTATTTTTGGATCAATGCTTTTGTCATTTTCAATTAAATTGGTGCGTTCTAACTACTTGCCGTGCGTCGTTCAGAATAACAAAAGAATTGCGCAAGTCATTTGTGCAGCCGCGTCTTCACTGATTACGATGAAACGTATTAATAGTATAAAAATGCAATCTCTGACTTTTCGGCGTTTTCATTTTTATTCAATCGATTGGAAAATATCGAGTAATATTGAAAGAAACATATTACTCCGTCTTAATTTAGTTTGATAGATCACATTACTTCGCTGCTGCGCAAATAACTGCTCTAATTATAATATATACCAGATAGTATAACAACTACATAATATGGAAAGAGATAAGAATTTCATCGTGACATGGTTTAATTCTTATCAAAACATCGATTAAATCTCGAAGAAAACTTGCGTTTTTTCGAGGTTAATTTTTTTTGCAACACATGATTTATTATTATCGTGTAGGTTTTCGTACACGTCCTAATCGATATTTGCAATTGAAAAATATTAAATCTTTTTTTGTGCATTGGAGAAAAAAATATATTTCTCCTAAATTAAATTTAACAATACATTATCGTTGTTACGCTCTCTCTGATTACCGGACACACATATAGATAAGAATTCACCGTGACATACTTTTAATTCTTATCAACAAAATAAACTCCTTTGAGACAAATTCATAAATATTTATATCCCGATCCTGCGTTGAAAATGAGGTATTCCTATAACTTTTTATGAAACAAATCTCTGTCTTGGTTTTATTTTTTACGGAAGTATAATATAATGTGTAACAACATGACCTAGTTTTGTCTATCAGTATGATATTACCCAGACAAAAACGTCTCTTAGACGTTTTTTAGACGTCTAAAGCCTATGTTTTCGTTAGACGTCTTATGTCCTCGCTTTTGGACATGTGTGCTGTCTGACGGGTATCTAAACATATGTAATATAACACGATACATATAATTTATTTATCATAATTTGTAATTATAATACTATAGTGTACATGTACAGGTATATTACATATAGTCCGAAGCGATTTCTGGATCAAATCTTCTGTCTGTAGGTCATTTAATCTAGCATTATTTATTTATTTTACGGTTCAGTATTACGCAACAGTAAATCTTTAAGCCTTTAATTTCCCGATACAAGCCCTCTTTATTTAAAGAAAAGAAGAGGTTCTGCTCGGGAGAGATACCACATAAGATGCTTTTCATTTACATCAAAACTCAAATAATTCTCATTCTTGTGACGTCATTCTGTCTTTGTTTATACTCATTAATTGCCATAAAGGATAGAACGACGTCACAAGTGAGAATTATCTTATTTTGATGTAAATGGAAAGTACCTATATATATTCTTTCCTTCCCCCTTCGGTCTACATGTTTACATCGTCTACAATAATATATGAACGGCATTCCCACGTCGTCAGCGCCGGCGTGTTCAGTTCGGAGCATATATATTTTTATCATATATCATGCCACGTAATCTCTAAAGCGAGTTCTTTTTTCGCTGACGGCTCATGCGCATTGAACGCTAATGGATTTTCCAGCTTTACGCCCCGCCATGTTAAGATCGCGCTAATTTGCATTCTCTCTTATATGAGAAAGCCGATGATCGAACTTCGCGTCGGCCGTTCTACGGCCGAACTTTGTAACGTGTCACGTTACACCGTGTTATGTGCATGATGACTTATCGTGTGCGGGTATATTCCTCGGAAAAAAGTCGCGTCGCTCGACTATTAATTAGATAAACATATAACGTTGAGATTACAAAAATAAAGAGGGAGCGAGGCATAATTAGGTGCGAAAGTCCTCGAGTCGAGATTGACATTTTGATACGTAAATATTTCCATGTACAGTCGTGATGGAGCTAAATAAAAATTCTCTCGATCTCGAGAGAACGAAAGAGGATAATTCAGGATCCTAAATCTCCCAAAAATATTACACGTACACCTTTATGTGGCTCATTCGTCTTTCGCGAAATAAAGAAATTTAAGATTGCTAATTCACGCTCGGAATAATTCAACGTGCGCGACAATTTTATTTACGAGTATAAAGTTCGCTTCAACAAAAGGCAGAATTGTGTTCAACAACTCGTCGTCCATTTTTGGACCAGATCGTTGACTTATGACGCAAAGATGGAGAGAGGAAAGAATTCATTCCTCCCAAGTCGACTGCGAACGTATAATAACGTTGTAGTACTTGACGTATACGTGTGATGGTTACCTAAATACTTTAACGCGTGAACCTTAGGCGTTTTTTGTTCAAAATTGTACGTCATGTACGCGTACGCGTGTTTCCCATAAATGCCCTAAGCGGTAAGGCCGCGTGTAATATACATACACGCAGTAATATATAATAGATATCCAGACAGCGCACCATGCATATGTCTAAAATCGGGACATAAGACGTCTCAAAAAAGTCATTAAGACATCTTTTTGATATTGTATCGCAAGACATATCGACGTCTTATGTACCCGTATTTTTTACATGCGTGCTCTGTCTGGGTATCTATTTAATTATTTGACGCAGGCTATCTTCAGGTGGGGATGGCATTTATGACGCCGCGTGTACTTAGATGAACTTCGTCTGACGAAGTGATCTACATGGGAATCGCTAACATAAATGGTTCTCTTCCTCTCCCCCACCCCTCCTACCCATCCTCTTCGTGACCATTATTCTCGAGGACCGCTCCTCTCGAGTCTCGATAGATGGAGAAACTATATATAATCAAGCATGAATTAAATGTTGAAGGTTAATTTGACCTGACGCCGCGCAACAGCGGGCCGTAGGATCGCGGAGAGACAACAATCGTCGTCGTCGTCCCTGAACAATCAATATGGCTGCCAGTCAGCTCTGTGAGCGCGCCAGCCGCCAGCGTGAAGTGCGGCCATCTTCCTCTCTCTTTCTCTCTCTCTTTCCCTCTTCCGTTCCTTCGCGGGAAACTTTTAGCGCGGCTGGCTCGGGCCGCTTCGCGCCGCTTCGGGATCGTCGATCCGATTAGACATTAGTTGAGCGGCCTCGGGTCGGGATAGTCGGGAATCTTCAACACGCCGCGAATGAGCCGAGAACAGCTCGGAGTGGCTCGGTCGGCTCGGAGCAGTCGGAGCAGCTCGAGGTAGTCGATGGGAGCAACAAGACACGCGTGCGTGCGGTACGCCTTTTATTCTGCGGCACGGACAGTGAGTAAAGGAGAGAAAGAAAGAGAGAGAGAGAGAGAGAGGAAGAACCGAAGAGAAAGAAAGAAAGAGGGGCGGAGGGAAGTGGTGAGTGGCGTCCTGGCGTCCTGGCGTCCTGCCATCGATGGCGAAGGAGGATCGCGGTTTTCGCCAGCCACTGCCAGCCAGTGGTGGGGATGGGCAGAGATGCCAACTTTACGGTTCAGCAACGCAGCCGAGCGCGTCGGGTGGCTTCGGCCAGCTTCGAGCGTCAGCGGTAGAAGAGGATAGACAGATCTACTGTCTTCTTCTTCTCTCTCGAGCTATGGCTATTGGCTATGCGATTTCGGATCTCGTGAATGCCGAGTTGACGAGGCGACCAGGCAACGCGTGACATTATATCGGCGCGCGACAATAATTATCCATGTATTTTCCTGTTACATATTAATAAATCTAAAAAATTATTTAATAAAAAATTATTATATACATTTTTTTATGTTAATACAAAATTAAAATTTGAATTAAAATATAAAATCCACTCTTGGCCAATATGTATGCTTTTTTATTTAACAAGAATCTATTTTTATTTAATTTCAGCGCAATGATATTATTAAGCACTTAAAAAAATTATAATTTATACTATTCTTCTTTCTGTCATTGAATTTATTTGCCATTAATTGTATAACGTACATATTGTTGCTCAACGGAAACCGCGAGAAGGTGGTGGTCTCTTCCGTCAGGAGGGAAATGTAAAAATAAATTTATACATTTCCCTGTGTGTGTGAGTGTGTGTGTGTGTGTGTGTGTGTGTACACTACACATGCATTTAAGCGTGACTACAAGCAAGAAAGCGTCTACTACGGGCAAGATTTGCTATTATAAAAATATAAGCAGAGCAGCCGATTTTTGTATTCTTGATTTTTTCTTTGTTTGAGCTTAAACAGGAGCTTAAACAAAATTGTTAATCATTAAAATCATCCGCAGCATGTAGCCTTAAAGTACTGTGGTCTTTTTTAACAGTACTAGCGTATAATTTGTCCGCCGACATAAGAGACAAATGTTTGTCTTCAATCGTCATGCTTATATATGTTTCTCCTTTTGCCTTCAATGCTGACTTAAAAACGCAAATGGCATTAACGGTAGCGGACGAAAGTTTGTTGCGATTTTTCGTTTTCAAATTAGTTAAGGTAGAAAACGTTCTCTCTGCATCGGCATTTGAATTTGGAAGTGATCGGACAGCATTCAGAACATTTGTTAAGCTTGGATATTTAGCAATATTATTTGAGTGCTGACATTGCAAAATTTCTTTCCACATGTTATCGAAATTTAATGTAGAAAGACTTTCTTTCTCCTTTATTGTATAATCTAATGGCAATGCAATCCATTCTTTTTTTAAAGCAACTTGATCAAAACCGCCGATAGTTTTAGCTACGAAAGAAACATCATTAAATGATGTTTCTCTATCAGTATCGAATAAACTTACAGAAGGTTCAAACACTTGTAATTTTGATAAAAATAAATCATTCACAGGTAACCTTTTACGAATTTCTTCTGCAGCAGTCACATAAAACGTCAAGCAGTTCTCTTTAACAGTTGTCACTGAGTCTTTGTGCCCTTGCATCATTAATTCGTCAAGGTATTCATCACATTCTGATCCTAAACTAACTTCATTCAGAATTTTTTGATTCTCCTTTAGAGAGAACTCTATGTTTATACAGAATGGTTTTAAGTGCTTATCCTTCAAAAAATTTCGGCAGATTTCATAAAGAAACTTTAGAGATTTTGGCTGCAATAAATGAATTCGCGTTTCTAATGCTTGGAAAAATGCATTAAACGCGTTGAAAAAATTTAAAATATATTTTAAAAAAAGAAAATAAGCTTTTGTCTCTACATTACCCATTATAGACAATAGATATTCTCCAGACTGTGTTTTTTCGCTCACAACATTTTCGTTAAGAAAATGTCTAATTGTATCCCAAGATTCCAGAAGTCTTACTACACATGCGTGGTGAGAAAGCCAGCGTGTATCAGATAATTTTAATCATTTGCGATTTGTTTCTTGGAAACATTCGCAAAATTCACGAAAAACAGCCGTACGTTTCGGACTGCTGTTAATGTAATTAACAATTTTTTTTACAAATTCATCGCAAAATGCGGGTATTTTTTTGCATGCAGCATGCGCTGCTAACGCGGAAGAATGGCAAGGGCATGAAAGTGTTAATAAATGTGGACATACTTCTTCCAATTTTTTTTTGAATGATAAATGTTTCCCTGTCATGACTGACGCATTGTCGCATGACAAGGAAATAATATTTAAAAATGGTATCTGTAAATTTAGCATTTCACATTTAAATGCAGAAAACAACTTCTCCGCGCTCGAATCTTTGGCATCGATATCAATTAATTTAACTAATTGCGAGCGAATATCTAATGTCTCCGGGTCAACGTATCGAACGAGGAAAGTCATCCATTTATCATTACAAATGTCAGATGTTTCGTCTACATATATTGTAAATTTTGTGTTCTGAATCTTCTCAACGACACGTTCCGTCTCAATTGGGCACAAAACATTAGTAATAATGTTTTTACATTTTGTACGACCCATGCTCATGCTTTGCAACACATCAGGATCTTTTCCTTGGTATTGAAAGAAATCAAGAATTTTTTTTGCATTTTGATGAGGAATATTTATGTCAGCGATTAATGCGGCATATCTAATATCCGCTTCTTTTACACGCTCATCAAATGTTCGCGATTTATTAGTTTGCGTATTCGAATCTTTATTGGATGCTTTGCTTATTTCACTACAACTACTCTTACATTTGTCAATATGTGTTTTCGATTTCGCGTGATAACTGATTTTTGAGCTACAAGCAATAGATTTATCGCAATGTAAACAATAAAATAAACTTGCATCATGTGGCACTTCGCGTAACCAACATTTATATTGCTCAATATGTAACCATGATTTACGAAATTTTTTTATTGACAAATTATTATCATCATTACTTGATGGTAAATTTTTCGCAATATTTTTTTTGTGAGACTCATAATCTGGATGTTTTGAAATGTGTGTTGCATTGCAGGAAAAATTTTTATTGCATATACTGCAGTAATAAAGCGTATTATCGGATGGTACTTTGCGTACCCAAGATTTGTAACGATCATCAGTAAGCCAAGCTTCTGAAAAGCTTCGCTTACGTCTTTTCGTCGGTTCGTTACACATCCCTTTATACAAAAAAAAAAGGAAAAAATTGCAATATATATATATATATAAATAATAAGAAAAATGTAGTGTGTCACAGAAAGAGATCAGGATCCCGTGGTTCGTCACTCCCACAGTATTCAGCGACTTAATAAAACCCTCTCTTTCCGTGTGTATGTGTATTGTATGTGTATGTGTATGTGTATTGTGTGTGTGTGAAATACCTTAATATTCGTCAATATTATTTAACGAACTCAAGGCGACAACGGCAAGCAGACGGCAAGACGGTTGCGTGCGAAATGAGAGTTTCTAACTTAGAAAAACAATTGAAGATTCGAGACAATCGAGACGCGGCTCATCGCGTGAGGTAAATCGGTGGGTGGGTAAAGAAGGCTGTTTTTTAATGTGCGTGCCTCCTTCAGCCGCGTTGTCCGCGGATTAAATACCGGCATTATCGAGAGGGCATTATTGAATGGCACGCAGCGGCAAGTGATCGGTCTGCATATCGGCCGGGCGAATTATCTGACAATTGACTATATCGGGTGCAAATTGTACTGGGCTGAAATCGTTTTAGACTGGGAGCCCGCAACAAAATTTGTGTCAGATCTTATTCACCGCCATATTAATAGAATTAATTGTTTTAATCGAGTAAGAAAGGTACATAATATTGCCAAGGTCGGTCGGCGAGACATAGATGCAGAAAATTATAACAAACATGTAACTTTCGAAAGTGTCCTTGTCAAATCTTATTCACCTTGAAACTTGTTGCAAAGATGCAAAATAGATGAACAACTCTTCCTCTGAGGATTCAGACAGTGACGATGAGATTCAGAATATTTGATTTTATACATTATACGTATTACTTTAATAAAAAGAATGAATAATATACAATGAAAAATTATTCCACATTTTATTGTCCATCTATTTTGCATGTTCATAAGTGACAAACCCGATTTATATACTAACATTAAAGAAAAATTACCGTGTGCGCATTGCAGCAAAAGAGCGTCGTGGGTGCTCTTAATTTTTAGTTTCAGAGCAGTGTAAGAACTCGTTTGGTCCGTGTTCAAGCCGTAAGAATTTTTTTTTGTATTATTTATAGTTCAAACTTACCTCTCGTATAAATTTCAAAGTGAATAATATTCGACATCACTCTCGTGAAATATTACATTGTTTACAACCTGTAAGAACAATTTTGTCCCGCTTGCCAGGTGTAAGAAACGTTTTTTCATAAATTATTTATTAAAAACTAACTAGCAAATAAGTTTCAAGATGAATAAAATTTGACACACCCTCTGTTTTTTTTAAGGGTTGTCCCACCCTCCAGGTGTAAGAAATGACTTTTCAATATTAGAAGGATGTACTCTATCGAATATACAGGGTTTCCCGATGAATAAGATTTGACACAAATTTTGTGTTACGGGCTCCCGGTCTATTTCGTATCACATAGTTTATCGTTCAGTGTTACGCAGTATCGGGACTACATTTATTGGGCGGATTGGAATACAGGTGACATTGAGAGGGCGGACAAACTCACTGGAGCGAATCGTACCCTATCCATACTAATCTGGCGTCAGTGACGGATCTGAAAGTGTTTTACGCGTCGCGATAGGCCGGCGGCTCGAACCCGTGCGCGATCGCAAATTGCCACCTCTGCATCGCTTTGCCAGATCCAGCATCTCGAATTAAGGCCAGGTTAGTTACAAACAATTTATTATTATTTGACAGCATATTAGATACCGAAATTATGTTACTTATGATTTTCTATCTATCTATCTATCTATCTATCTATCTATCTATCTATCTATCTATCTATCTAGAAAAGACAGCGAGATGGCCGAGATGTACAACAAGCGCGTAGTACCACTCACGCGACTATTAGAGGGAAAAGAAATTTGTGTGATTAATGGCACCAATGAATTGCCGAAAGAGCAGATTGAAGAAGTACTGCAGCAGTATAGCGCAAGAATTGTTCAGAATCCTATGAAAAATACTTCCTGCGTGATAGGCAATAATAGAACGGTAGGAAATATATATATATATATTTTTCTGCTATGTTATCGCGCAACTCAAACTTGAATATATCCAATAGTTATCGAACTAATAGCGAATTCCTTTTTCAGATAGGAGCGATAAAAGTAACAAACAGTAAAAAAAAAGATGTTGTAACTTTGGACTGGTATAAACGTGTCACCAATCCGACTGGGCTTCGTCAGACAATTTTTTACCGTAGAAATTATTATGCACTCATAATTTATTATGCACCCGCCCCAAATTCCGTTTCATGTCAGGTACAGTTAAAAACCAAATAGATAATACCTAATAATACTACCCTTCTCTTCTCACTTTAAACCCTTTGGACCAACGGTTTAACGTCTCTTTCCGAAAGACGGAGCCCAGTTTGTTCCGCACAAGAGACCTATCTTGCACGGAGAGGCGCAGCTTTCGGAAAAAAATTCCACGGCTCTAGTGGACTCGAACCTGGTTCCTCAGATTACGAGTCTGGCGCTCTACCACTAGACCACACTGCCGCCTCAAATTCCGTTTCATGTCAGGTACAGTTAAAGACCAAATAGATAATACCGTTACGCATGCGTTTGTAGAAGACACAAGCGGTGAGACAATCACTATTGTGAGAAACGTGAATGCACGTGAGCAAACATCTATAAAACATCATAAAAATTGTCAAATGTAAATGGATCGAGGAATGTTTCCAAAATCGCCGAATATGTGACATTACAGATTACCTGATTGATTAATAAAGATGTATGTATGTATATTGCTAGTTATTTAATTATAAATATATCCTATTATAATACCCTATTATTAGATTAATAAGATTTTTTTATATATTTTTATAACAGCAAATCTTGCCTGTAGTAGATATTACGCTTAAAAAGCATAAGCGTGTAATAAATATTATCCGTAATGAATATCACGCTTAAAAATTAAAAACGTAACAAATTTTGTTCATAATAGATATCTCGATTGCTTGTAGAATATAAATGTGTAAAGGATCTTGCTGTGTGTGTATATACATGCATATATATATATATATATATATATATATATATATATATATATATATATATATATATACATTTTCCTCCTGACGGAAGAGACCACCACTTTTTCGCAGTTTCCGTTGAGCAACAATATGTACGTTATACATTTAATGGCAAATAAATTCAATGACAGAAAGAAGAATAGTATAAATTATAATTTTTTTAAGTGCTTAATAATATCATTGCGCTGAAATTAAATAAAAATAGATTCTTGTTAAATAAAAAAGCATACATATTGGCCAAGAGTGAATTTTATATTTTAATTCAAATTTTAATTTTGTATTAACATAAAAAAATGTATATAATAATTTTTTATTAAATAATTTTTTAGATTTATTAATATGTAACAGGAAAATACATGGATAATTATTGTCGCGCGCCGATATAATGTCACGCGTTGCCTGGTCGCCTCGTCAACTCGGCATTCACGAGATCCGAAATCGCATAGCCAATAGCCATAGCTCGAGAGAGAAGAAGAAGACAGTAGATCTGTCTATCCTCTTCTACCGCTGACGCTCGAAGCTGGCCGAAGCCACCCGACGCGCTCGGCTGCGTTGCTGAACCGTAAAGTTGGCATCTCTGCCCATCCCCACCACTGGCTGGCAGTGGCTGGCGAAAACCGTGAGTCTGGCGTCCTGGCGTCCTGCCATCGATGGCGAAGGAGGATCGCGTCGTCGATAAGCGTCGCCGATAAGCGCGTCGGGGTGAGATTGATCGTCGCGCCGGAAAAGAGCGGCGCGTTAGTGTCCGGCAGGTAGTAGGTAGGACGAAGGGCGGAAGGGAACTGGAAAAGAGAAACGGTTCTCCGCGCGCGAAAGACAGAAAGAATTGGAAAAAGAGAGAGAGAGAAAGGATAATTCGAAGGATAAGCGAGAAAAGGAGCATGCACCGGTAATCGGAGAAAAACAGGGGCGGCAGCATGTGGTACGTCTCCGGAGATGCGCGTCGTCGTTCATCGCAGCAGACTCGGTAGCTATAGCCGCGCGCACCACCAGGCATGGCCGACGTAGCGTCGCCGGAAGGCGACAACGGGCTCGTCGCCGCGACGCCCGAAGGGTGTCGAGCGCCACTGGTGACGGAGACCGGCGGCGCCAACGGCGGGACGGGGGACATGGCCGTCGCCTCCGTCGCCGCCGCCGCCGACAACGGAGTTGTCGACGACAAGGTCAGTATTCACGAGATCCTCGAGGGGATGACGAACGAGTTTAACAAGAATGTGAGCCCGACGAAGAATGAAATTGAAAAAATGGAATTGGAAGAGAAGGTGATGTCGCTGTTGCCGTCGAGGATCGTCGACGAGATGTCCAAGAGGGAAAGGGAGTCCGACGAGGTCAGCGAGGAAGCTGTTGAAGGTCCAGAGAATGTAGTTACCTTACAGACTCCGGAGGTGAATCACAAGGATGAGGAGGAGAGTTTGGCAGGCAAACAGGAAGCTGTCAAGAAGGACAACAACATACCCAGGATCGTCTTGACGTTCAGGACCATCGACGAGAATACGGATCACGGCAAGAAGACCAAGATATCCAGTTGTTCCTCTAATCTCACTTTAGTTCCTGACGAGTTGGCCAACTGCGATCAAATTGGCGGCGTCTCGGTAAAGATAGAGACCTCCGATGAGAATTCCGACGTAGTGGAAGAGTCCCAAGCTGAGGAGTCTCAAGCAGAGGAATCCCAAGCCGAGGAGTCCCAGACAGAGGAGTTCAAAGTTAAGGAATCTCAATCAGAGAAGTCTCAAGCAGAGGAGACAAAGAAGAAGGAATCTACGAAGGTGACAGAATCGAAAGTCACGGATGAGAATAAAATAGAAACTACAGAAGAGAGACAAAATAGTGATGCGCAACTTCCTATCCAGAAAAAGTCTGAAATCACGGAGAATAATGCTGAAAACAGCAGCGCCAAGACAACACTCGCAGAAGGTACTGCGCAACAAGAAACTACCGCGCCAGTCACCAGGAAGAGAAGAATTGGGCGACCTAGATTACGAGCACTTAGGTTTTTTGTTTTCTTTTTACTTACAATTTTTGAATATTTAAGCGTGAGATATTTGCAAACCTGTTTCCTTCATTTTCAGTGATTCAATACCTCGGGATGAGGAACCTCCCGGTCCCAAGCGTTCAGCCAGGAGGTTGTGTAAAGAGTCTGTAAAGAGCACTGTACTGGAAAGCGCCATGGCACGTAAGGAGAAGTCCAATTATACGGAGGAATACAAGAAAAAGAAGTACAACAAACCGGGTCGACCCAAGAAGATTGTTCCAGGCAAAGATCCGATCAAGCAGACACAAGTAAAGCCGTCCGATGTCCGTCAGGAGATGGAGACGTCGCTGACGTCTGATAATAGCACGACTGAGATGTTAGAGTCTTCGCGCGACACTTCTCTACCCGAGAACAGCATGAACGACAATGTTACGGAAGATTCGCAGTCGTTCTCATCCGACTTCGACGGAATGCCGAAGCTATCGCCGATGACGAGGAGCTCGGAATCACATACCAAACTGAGCAATTCCATCGGTAGCCCTAGCAGCGACGACACACCTTTGGCGGATATTCAAAAGCCTTTTTTAAAACCCGCTACCCAACCCGCCATTCGACCCAAGAGGGAGAGGGGACGTCCTCGCGGAAGCACTCAAGCAGCGCGGAAGATAGCAAAAGCGGATTTGTACGAAGGTGATGCAATAAGAAATAAATAGTAATCTCTTCCGATCACAGCTGTTGTAATCAAAATCAATTATCTTGCAGATGGTTCTCCATCCGTTGCAGAAGCTGGAAAAAATAACGATTATCCGGAAGGTGAAACTTTAGCTTTTAACTTAATGGATATTAAGGTAGTCCTTTTGCAGCACCCTAGTCAAGTAACAGTCCGTCATGAGGTAATTGAAAACAAACATATTGCAACATTCCAATAATTATAATAATACAAAATATGATTTTACACACACGATTTAATGGTATTTAATTATTTACTAATTAAAAAATTATCACAATAGTAGTGCGGTTGGACTCGATTTAGGTTAGAATCGAGTTCAACCGCACTACTATTGTGATATTTTTGTTAATTAGTAAATAATTAAATACGATTAAATCGTGCGTGTAAAGTCATATTTTATATTATTATAATTATTGGGATGTTTGTATGTTTGTTTTTAATTACCTCATGCGCGCGCGCGACGGACTGTTACTTGACTAGGAGCTGCGAAAGGACTACCTTAAAAGACAAATAAAAAATTAATTAAAATAAAAAGTTTGCCGTTGAAGTATTAAGACATTATTTTACATTTCTCTTCTCTCTATCCTCTGTTATAAATGTGTAAAGCAGTGTTTTATTTATTAACTATGTTTTATATCAACTTTAATACAGACATGCCAGTCAAACGAACTCGCCGGAGTATGCCGAGCCCAAGTCCCGCGGAAGGACAGGCATCAAAGCCGGAATCAACGGCGATTATGAGTGAAGTCAGTATTGTCATCTAAGCTGCTTAATCTAATATTAGTCTAGTAGATCAGGATTACAAATTCTTAAATATGAAAGATTGTATTAATATATTTATTTAAATCATTTAATTGAAATCTCGTTCGATCGGCACAAGTTGATAAATATCATTACATCTCCGTATAATACTCTCCCAGTCAGTAGGAAAAAAATGTTTACAACAAACTTTGACTAGGATCCTTATTCTTTTTTCATCAATTTTAGACGTACGTGCAATCCATGCTGTGCCTATGCCAAGTGCGATCTCAGTTATACGTGACGATAACCGGTACCGGGGGACCACTCTACTGTACTGCTATCGACTCGATCGACAGCCGGGTGGTGGGCTGCTGTAACGAGGTGGACGCTAACGACGTGGCGATGCGGCGACCCAGCACACGCGTGCCTTTCATTATCCTTTGTCGTATGCATAAGGAACGACTGCTGCGCCACAATTGTTGTCCTTCCTGCGGCATGTTCTGTTCCCAAGGCAGGTTCGTGCAGTGTGCCAATGGTCACCAGTACCATCGCGAATGTGAGATCTATCCGAACAAAAAAGGCGTCTGTCCGCACTGCGGCAGTGAGACAGCAGCCTATGATGTGATGGTGACTATGAACGGCATGCGCCGGCCGGTTTTCATTCCTACGCGTAAAAAATTTTCCAAATTGCCATCTGCAAAGATGAGTTTACCTGGAAAAGGTGATAACACGAAATTGGCTGAGCGTCCGCCCAGCCCGTTGATCAAGCCTGACGTTATCAAGATACCCGAACCGTCGATTAATGCTGAGAGGCCAGAGCGTTATACCATCATGAGTCTCTACACATCCGTGAAAAACGGGGATCTTGAAAAGTTAGTGAATGTACTAGGTAAGTAGATACTTGAGAAATAGGAAATTTGAAATATAAATCGATGATAATTGAGTTTATGAAGTTGGAAATTTCCAAGCTTGGAAATCATATTCCTTTATATTTCTATTATTATCTATTTATCTTAAATCTCTCATTAAATAAATGTTTTATTCAGAAGATGGACTAAGATAAGCTAAATGGAGTTTTATTATTTACAATTCTCCGATTCAGATTTTTTGTAAATTATATTTTTAGCGAATGATGAAAATGTTATTTACTTTGATTGCTTAATTATCGTATCGCTATAATGTACGATTTATGGTTTCCAGCATGTGGTTATAATGCAAATCACACATTCCGGGATTACGCTCACCGGACCGGTCTGCACATAGCAGCAGATAAAGGACATTTGTCATGTGTACACGTTCTGGTTCAAGCTGGTGCTCAAGTAGATGTAATGGATAGGAACCAATTAACTCCGCTAATGCTAGCCGCGAGTAAGGGTAATGCTGCCGTTGTGAAGTACCTAGTCAGGATAGGCGCCGATGTAACACTAAAGGGCGAGGACGGTATGACCGCCTTGCATATGGCTGCCAAGTCCGGTCACCTAGAAGTCTGTCAAATCATTCTGACTGAGTGTAAAGTGCCGAGAACATTAGTAGGTAATGTGTGTTGTGCCGAGCTCGTCTCTAAATATAAACAATCTGTTTCTTGCTCTTTTATAGATTTAATGCTTTACGTTCTTTTACGTTTTTATTTGCAGATTCTGTTGACGATGGGGGCTGGACAAGTTTAATCTGGGCGTGTGAATTTTGTCATACGGATGTCGCACGGTATTTATTGGACAAGAAGTGCGATCCGCTTATCCGTGATGCCGAGCAGAATATAGCGTTGCATTGGAGTGCCTTCAGCGGCAGTTCCGACATCACGGAAATGCTTCTCAATGAGGGATGCGATGTGAACGCTGTCAACGTCCATGGTGATACTCCGTTGTACGTTTTGTGTCTCTGTTGTAGATTGTGTTCTGAAAATTTTCCTTATTTTTATTTTTTTATATTACGCGAACAGAAACATCTATTGTGACCAATGACTATTCTAAATAAGTTGAAGTTTTGAGATGATTCTCTTTAATTATAAAATAATATTTGATTTCTTCTTTTTTTAGACACATAGCAGCTAGACAGGATCAATATGCAGTCAGTGTTCTATTGCTAGCACGCGGTGCTAAAATAGGAGAGGTGAATGCTGCCGGCGAAACCGCGGTGAACTGTTGCGCTTTGGATGGCGATACTATGGCTGCTTTGAGATTGAACGCAAAAGTCAACGAACTCTCTGAGCATATGTGGGAAAAGACAGTTAAGATATTGACGAAGTAAGTATATATTATCAAGTACGCACGATTATCTGTAAAACAAAATATATGAATGACATACGCTGTATAATTTTACGAAAAAATTGAATTGTCTTAATGGTTGTTGTCGAGTTAGATATATTAAGAATTTTATTACGCAATTTCTGTCGAGAATATTGTTAACTTAGTTACAACATCAAAGATTACGTGTATAATAAATAAAAAGTAGCTTTATTTGTGTCTGATCTTTTGTTCTACAAAAATTTTATTATCTGTTTTTTTTTACAGTGACATTTCACGCGGAAAGGAATCAAATCCTATACAATGTGTTAATGGATACGATTCCGAGGACAAGCCGACGGATTTTCTTTACGTAACGGAGAATTGTTTCACGAGCAATATTAATGTAGACCGCACAATTACATCATTGCAGTCTTGTCGATGTGAGGATAATTGCAGTACCGAAAAGTGTTTATGCGGAAATATAAGTCTGCGATGTTGGTATGATGAGGAGGGAAAACTCGTTCCAGAATTTAATTATGCAGGTATCCCTATTTAAATATCAACATTAAAACAATTTTATTCGTAAGAGCAAAAAAACTTTTTATAAGTCCATAAATACATTAATTGAATTAGTAGCAAAGGAATTTATTTTACGAAAATGATTTTATCAAGATCTTAACAAATAATATTTCTGTCATAGATCCACCAATGTTGTTTGAATGTAATCCGGCTTGTGACTGTAATCGTATTACGTGCAACAACCGAGTGGTTCAGCATGGGCTGACGCAACGGTTTCAATTGTTTCGCACAAATGGCAAGGGTTGGGGCCTCCGAACTCTCCGGCATATTCCTAAAGGCACTTATGTTTGCGAATATGTCGGCGAGATAATCTCAGATTCCGAGGCTGATCATCGCGAAGATGACTCCTACTTGTTCGATTTGGACAATAGAGTAAGATACATAACTTTTACTTTGATTTAGAAAAAAGAAAAGTAGTTTTGCTTCCAATATTCACGCATATTGTTTCCATAATTCCTCTCTTAGGAAATATTTTTTCTCTTGGATTTTGCCGTCTTTCAAAGAATGTAGCACTATAATTTATTATTTAATTATCTTGGAATCTGTTTGTGTTTTTATCATAAGATGACAGAGTTTTTTTGCTCAAAATTTTTTATACGCAGAGAATCAAAATCGAGTCGTTCTTTTGACAAAGTGACAAACTATCTGACGCATTCCCATTTTTTGTGTAATCATCTTTACATAAATTTTAATTCTATATTTAGATACGTACATAATTTGAGATCTAAAAAAATTGTTTTGGTTATTTTGTTCAGAGATTTTAGACACCTTTTTGAAAACAGAACATTGTTGTTTCGAAACTTTTATGTTTACAATTTGTTTCTTTACAACTGTTTCTCATTGGTGTTATACAGCTTATTAAATCTATAAGTCATTATATATCCTAGATTGACAAAAAAATTTTTTACTTTATGTGCAGGATGGAGAAACGTATTGTATAGACGCGAGACGTTACGGGAATATTGCTCGGTTCATTAATCATTCGTGCGCGCCGAATCTATTGCCGGTGCGAGTGTTCGTCGAACATCAGGATCTGCATTTTCCAAGGATAGCGTTTTTCGCTAATCGCGACATCGAGGCAGATGAAGAGCTCGGGTATGTTAAAAAGCGGTGAATTTGAAGTCATTGAGATGCCGAAAATCACTGAGTACTCTCACTGAGCCTCTAAATTTAACTAACAGGACACAACACATTGTTGCACTTTCCGTTAATAAATTGTTTAACGTTTTGTTTTTCGTTCGATTGACAGTATGTAGTTGTAGTTTTTTTTTTCACCTTTGTTACTTTATATTTTGTCTCTTAATTCTGTGTCGTGACTCAAATATATGTCAAATATATAGACTTAAATATATTGTGACATCAGAGTAATCCGATTCTGTTCACTTTTTATTAAAATGTAGACTGACAAAATGTTAAGCTAGAACTACATCTATCGTAACGCTTTGATCGTGATCGTAAGCAATGAATCCGTCGTAAACCGTATACCTATGCAAATATGTCTATAAACACATTTTTCTTCGCACGTCGAGAAAGCTGACAGCTTAAGTTACGTTGTAACGCTGCACAAGCGTCATAATCGTAAGAGTTCAAGCTGAATCAACTCATACGATGAGCTTATGATAGGTATTACGACGAGCGTTACGATCGCTTACGGTGAACATTACGATAGATGTAGTTCGGACTTTACGTTCATCCAATAAAGATATTTGATAATAATATTTAAATAACCCTTATAATCTTTCAACAGATTATACTTCTATTCGTTCTTTCATATTTGATTATTTATTTCTCTACTGTTCTAGAGAGCTAAAACAATCATAAATTGCCTTCTCATTTTTCTTGACATAATTTTGCAAGATTTCAAGATTTAATCTTTCTTTTTATTTAACGCGACTTCTAATTAGTGTATGTGACTTACTATATTTACTTAGATAACACAATGTCTAAAATCGGGACATAAGACGTCTCAAAGACGTCTTAAAGACATTAAGACATCTTAAAAACGTCATATTATAAAACGTCTTTAAGACGTTTCTTTTAATGACGTCTTTAAGTCGTTTTATGTCCCGATTTTGGACATTGTTTTATCTGGATACGTATGTTGTAATATTAACGCACGACGGATTAAGGTGACGGTATCTTTAAGAATATTCACACATCACAATCTGATCTGCTTTTTTTTACGTCACGTACCTTTCTGCTAACATCGCACGATAGACCAATATGGATCTGTTTGCCCTTAGCTTCGATTACGGCGAGAAATTCTGGATAATAAAGTGCAAGTCCTTCACATGTACCTGCGGTGCCGAAAACTGCCGTTACTCTGAGAAGACTATACAAGTTACGCTGGATAACTACCGGAGAAAGATACAGCAGGAGGAAATGTTGGCAGCTCAAACCTCGTCGTAACCCCAATACGATTTAGCTTAATTATTTAGGTGTTTACGATTTTTCGCGAACGGACACGACGATGATAACGACGGCAGCGATCGTCCCGTCGATCATAGTTCTCCGCGCCGTGAAATTTTGATTGCCGCAATGCCCGCGGAGTCGTAAAAGTACAAATGCAAAACGGTGTTGGAATGATAAGCGTTTGATTAGGTTCTTTCATCGATGTTTCCTTATGCTGTAATATACCAGTCGGCTTCGCAGTGGTCACGTTCGGTTATGTTATTGTTTTTTGCCGAACACCGAACGCTCGTCCGTGTTGAGATAAAATGCCGATAAAATAAATTGACAGCCGGTCTATCAAGATTGTTATCACTCATTTTTTGAGTATAAATAAATTTTAATAGTAATTTGAATAATAGTAATTTGAAAAATAACCCAGGGAGCACAATGTTCCAAATCGGGCATATAACGTCTTAATGACGTCATTAAGACGTCATGTGATCGATTTGGAATATCATAAGATATCTTTAAGACGTCTTATGTCCCGATTTGAGACGTGTTGTCTGGGAAACGACTTGCGAGAGTGTGTATATATTAAGAAAGGGACAAATGTATATAATATATGTATAGTCAGTTTATCAAAAAGATTTATGATAGATTTTTGCGAAAGTTATTTTATTGGAAGTGTCTCCCATTTTTCTTGGCAGACCGGTGGTTAATACACGGAAAAATTTTGTATTTTATACAATGAATCTTCGATTTGGTTTGAAAGGCTGACAGAGGATGTAATGATTGTAACACGTTTTGCAAGATATTCTTGTCACATTCTCTCCTAATTTTCTTTTAAACTCAAGGAGATTTCAACGTCGTCTCGTCCATATTTTCTCTCAGGCTTGCTCGTACTTGTTTCCTACTACTTTTGCCGATCTTCTCCGCGAGAATGCAACGACTCTACGAGAAAGTGCCACGTTTACTTTTTCTCCTTTCCCGTTTTTTAACGAGATAACGATGCGCATAATATATGACGATTAATAGCTAGTTATTGCGTGTGCGAGGGTGCGAAGGTAGTGAATTGTGTGTTGAGACTATTGTTATGGTCCTGCTTGGACGGAGTATCTGATTGCAGGACAGATAAGTATGTGAAGCTACCATCGCTTTTAAGTGAATCGATGTTGGAATGATTGCAGCCGCGTGTTCGTGTGTTCCTTATTATAAAGCGTCACGCTATTTTATTCCAATTAGTCGCTCATCTCAGAGTAAAGCATTTTAACGTTGGATTCACTACAAGCGATGTAATATATAAGAATACACCTTTTTGTACAAACGATCGACTTTTTGTATAATAAAAGTTGCCCTTTTTAACACGCGAGTTCTCATTTTGTACTAATCTAATTGAAATGAAAGAGAGAGACAATTTAAAATTTTACAAAGAGATTGAATGGGATTGAATTTTTCAAATTTTTTTACATTTTTAATATTTGTTATTCTAATATTTGTGAAATAAACTTTTTTTATAGTAAGTGAGAATAAATATGCATCTCCATCTACCCAGACAACACAATGTCGTCTTGAAGACGTCTTATGTCTCGAGTTTGGACATTGATGTTATCAGGATAATGTCTTCTGGTAAGGTCTAAAAGAAAGTTGAATACGATCTAAGAGATGGCGTTAAAAGTATGTTTTATTGTTCCAAAATAGCTACATGAGAAAGCTGGATTTATTTTATTGAATTTTTCTGTATCTAATATTTTTTTACAATTTTTACAATCATTGAAATATTTCGAATGTAATTTTATGTCTTTTTTCAGAACAAAAAAAGGAACGGTAGCTTGTTGGGCATGGAAAGAAACCCAGAGGAATATATTCAAAATTCAAATAAATTTAATTTGTAAATTAATGTCTCGGATTATAATGGAAGAAATTCCGTTTTTTGATTTATTTTGATTCACTTATTTTTGAAAGTCATTCTTTAAAACAAATTTCTCATTTTTGTTCTTCAAATTCGGGTAAACAGTGTAAGTTGAAACATTCGATCGACGCAATTGAATAATGAGCTTATTTGTTAATATCTATATTGCATTAGATGTGTTTTCCCGTAAACATCGAGACATCTTTTTTCTCGCTTATTTATACTGATTAGAATATATACACTATCGTTCGAAACAAAAATTATTTCTGCTAGTAATGCTTTACAATTTAACTTCGAAATAAAATCGCTATAAAAATTACGTCTCACGAATTAGGAAATGTTAATTAATAATCATTATTGTCAAAAATTTTACACTTTATTTCTCTGAGAACATAAATCAATAGTACAAAGAAACTGCTAAAAAATTGAACTAACTTTAGAGTGTTAATTTCAAAGAAATATGCGCATCTCTATATATCTCCTAAGTCCTAAGTGGTTCTTTCACACGATTTTTCGATTCGCATTCAAAGTCCAAGAGTATACTAATGAGACATTCACTTAGCCGAACCAACGAAAGAAAATTAAAAGTAGTACCATTATCGCGTCGGTAAAAAAAAAATCCTCGTTTTTCAAACGGAATGAAATATATAGCGCCCCGCGCCGCGCGCCAACGGGCAACAGGCACACCTGCGCAGTGAAGCGGGCCGCGGGCGGCGGCGCGCCGGCGGCGCCGGTCGCTGATTGGCCGGCGCGGGCGCGCCGGCACGAAATTCAAGTGGGTCCCGCGGCAGTTAGTCACAGTTAGTGTAGCGACCGTGGAAGCGAGCGCGCTTGAGGGCGCGACGCCGTGTAGCCGTAGCCGCGTAGAATTTATTCGTAGGTAGCTTTTTTTCAACCCGTTCGGGTGCGCGCGTCCGCGACGCCTTATCATCACAATCAGAGCGCGTTTTCATCGTTATACACCGAGGTTCGCGTTCGCGCGCGATCGTGCTCGTGATTTGTTCCGCCGCGAACGCGCTTTAGAAAGCCCTTCCTCCTCTCCCCCCCCGCCTCCTGCCGCGACTCGTTTTTACGTTTCTCCCCCGGTTCTCCGCCGTTTTCGCGTGAACGCGCGCGCGCGCGCGTGCTACTCTTCTCGCCGGTTAAAAGTTCTCGCCGTTCTCGGCCGGCGAAGGGCGAAGGGCGAAGGAAAGCGGTTACTTAAACGCGTGCCGAAAGAATGTGCCGATCGTCGACGACGACGTGTCGACGTGACGTGACGCGACGACGCGCGGTCGAGTCAGTGAGTGTGCGACGGTGTTGATCACGGTGCTGGAGGCGATCATCGTCCACGGGTGTTTAGTATGACGATGACGACCAGCTGACGGATGTGTCTCTTCTCTATCTCCTCACGGCGGGGCTGACGATTGAGCGGACAGTGGAAGGTAAGGCCAGGCACATTTTTTTTCTGAGGGGAGGAGGAGATGATCGAGGTACGCGAGTCGAACGTTGAACCGCGCGTCGCGATCGTGCTCCATTTTGCGATGAAATCGCGATTTCACGGCGTGAATTTCACGCGCCCGGCGCCCGCTTTCCAGCAACGTTCTCGCGTTTCCACGATACCTATACGAAGATTTTTACGGTAAAGTGAATGAATTTCTACGGAGCGCTCGAATCTCAGGGCCCGATATTAAGACGCGCTCTATTCGCAGTTTGGGCCGTGAGAGGTTTCCCAGACAGCACCGTGTCCTAAATCGGGACGTAAGACGGGACGATTTTTTAGACGTCCTTTATAACCATCTTTTTTCGTAAGACGTCTAAAAAGATGTCTTGATGTGTCTCGATTTTGGACGTGGTGCTGGGTTCAAGCTTCAAGCTTTCCGGTTGATTGCAGACGACTTTCCGGTCGTCCGTCCGAAAGTAGATAAATATTCTGAGAATATTCACATTTAAGGTGCAGATTATACAATAACAAGTGAGACAGGATATATGTATATGAATCTATAACAATTAATTAGAGAAGATGCCATTTTCGGTCGGATTAGCTCTTGGTAGTTTAATAATTATTTTTGTATGAAAATTTTGTATACCATTTTTCCAACTCATTGTCAGATGTCAGTAAACTGCGCGCCGATTATTTATCGGTCTTAAAACACAGAGTTTTTTGTTGGAACAGTAAATCCACGTACTTTTAAATTGATAATCGAGTTAGCTTTTGATGGTAATAAGCATTCTATTTAAATCACGATAAAGAATTTATTGTGAAAAATATCATCCCAGCCAGGGTTCGAACCTGGACTTCCCCACAATTCCTTCTAATACAGTTAAAAGTTAACAACAAATAATCGATGCGCAGTTTATTGAGTTGGAAAAATTCAAATTATACAAAATTTACACACAAATATTATTATTAGGCTATCAAGATCCATGCAGCTCGACCGAAAATGGCTTCTCTAATTAATTGCAGATTATAATTATGTATAATTAATATAGTATCAAATGTATAATTAATATGGTATCAAAATGTAGATTATTCGTGCAAGTTTTCTACAAAACCACGAAAATATTTGATATATTTGTAGACTCACACAACTACATAGTTCAGTTAAAGCGAGGCTTTTTAAACTTATTTCTTCAATATTTTATTCTTTTCTTCGTCGAGTATCGTTACATTTGTTGCTCGCGATAGACTTCGACTTTTTCTCTCGGAAAGTTGTGACCTTTCCCCTCTTTCGGCTACTCTTATCTCCCAGAATATCAGGTAATTACGAAGCCGCGAGTATTAGTTCGAAAGCGAAATTCTTTCGATGAGGGCAATATTGCCCGGGAACTGCTTGCTTTTGTTGACTTCGACCCGCGTACAATTTACAAGCTTCCGCGGGAGTCGAAGACTTATATCGGAGCGAAAGTAAGATTTTTGCCGAAACACAAATAAAACTTTTCGATTTAAAAGTTATTGTTCTGGGAAAAAACAACAAAGCTATATAGAGAATAATCTAGCGATTTTTGAAACGATAATTGCAGGGCGCAATCATCATCTTGTTTCGAACCTTTAATATCTCGATGTTTTAAATTATTTTGATTACTAATTATCTTTTTATTATCTTCGCAAATACTATTTAGATATAATACACATAACGTTTCGCTGTGTTGATAAAGATAATCTTTTAAGGAGGAGTTAGAATTATTTTTTTCTTAGAAAAATTTTGCAAAAATTAGCTATCTTAATTAGATAGAATAAAATTTCGATCGGGAGGAAATTATATCAGACATTCTATATTTATTGTATATGCGAAATGATTTTCTTTGTGATTGCACGCGTATTATTTTTTCTATTTGTTTTTTATAATGCAAGTTTTATTCGAAATGAAATTCCCCGATTTTCGCTATAGATACGACGATATACTATATTTTTAATCAGAGCGATTTATTTCTCAATATAATTTGCAAAGAGAGATCTCTCAAAGAGATCTCAAATTGCATCAAATTAAAAGTTTGCATAATTGTCATTTAAGGATTAAATGTATAAAAAAAAATATATAGATATGAATGTAAAAAACATGTGATGCGATATAATAAACGCATTTGCGTTTGTTAGCTTGTATCGGTTTATAATAGTTTATAACTTCATGCTTAAATATAAAAATTATATTTTTATAATACATACAGTAAAAGCCGGTCGTTTAATTAGAAAGATTGATTTCTATTGATTTTCATATTTGCTTACTATTTACCAGCGAAGCAGACTTGATTCTTTACGTGAACTAAAGCCTTATCTACAATGTGTTCTTTGCTTCCTGTTTTTTGCACCTCTTTGCAACCATCTCGTATTTCGCAATTCCGTCGCGTAACGTGATGTTTCTTGTCTCTTTTGAAGTTCGTCAATTTTTATCTTAGGCGACAGAGAACAAAAAACATCGCATTACGCGACGGAATTGCGAAATACGAGATAGTCGCAAAGAGGTAAGAGCAGAAAACAGAAAGCAAAAAACACATTGTAGATCAGGCTTATAAACAATGAAGAAACCGCAGTTTTCTTACCTTTCCAAACGATGAATATTCAAGGTTTTGTAGAAAGATTAATAGTATCGATGCGTTTTTGCTTTCCCTCAGGCTGTATTCTGTACACACGTATCATCGACAGTTGTCTGTTTGGTAAGTGTCGTTGCGCAGCTTTTACACGATATGAAAATACCTACACAACTTTACCAAACTTATCGATACGTGTGTACAAAATAAGGATTTAATCTGTTTGTTCTTTTTCGAACTGGTGCACTTTAGTGCAATATAAGTTAGACTGAAACAAAATATATTTGTCTCACTCTAACTTATTGTTCAGAAAGTTGTTCGAAAAAGAAGACGTACGGCGAGTATAAATTTGTATATCTTAGAGAAGAAAGAATTGTATTCATTTTATTATAAATTTACAGAAAACGGGGTTTAACTTTTTAAATAGAAAAATGTATTTTTTAGATATAAAATAAAAATAGCAGTTTGATTTATCGAGTTTTTAACAAAGTAATTTAACTGACATGTTTAATAATACAACTGTCAATAACGCTTTACCTGACCTGAAAAAAGCTGGAGATTCTTTATCTCTAAAGTATAGAATTATGAAACGTAGAAGAGTACAAGCACGTTCCTCTAAAAAAATATAGTGCAGTTTCCTGCGGAATTTAATTAGGAAATCGCTAATTACTCATGATCGAAATTGCCGACTTCTTGATATTTGCGAGCGTAAATGAATTGGTTGTTGAAAGTGCAGTTTTTTACGCGCGAGAGGTTTTGCTTCCTTGCTATATCCATTCAAATATCACAGGAACTTTCCAACGATCTTTGAGAAATATTTATCTCTAAAGATCGTAATTTATAGCACCGTCTCCTTAAAATCAAACTTTATGTAAAGCTTTAAGTGCCTTCGATTTTTCTTAATTAAAGCTGTGGGTAAACAGTTTTACTTTTTTTATATATTTTGTCAGTCAAGTTTTGAGTAAAATCTAATTTTAAGCTACTGTACGATAAATATTTTATATTATTATATAGACTGACAATGAGAAGAAAATATTTAAATAAAGAAAATAGGTGACTCATGCTAATAGGTCATTTATTTAATATAACACACATATTTATTTAGAATTAGATATTTTTACTTAATTTAAGTAAAAATATCTAATTCTAAATAAACATGCGTTATATCAAGTAAATAATAAGCTATCAGCAGCCACCTAAATAAATATTTTTTTTCTCAGTGTACTCTTTATTTACTCATCACGGTATAACAAGCGTGAGTAATGTATTTTGTTACAAGCCGGTTTGCTATATACGGTGATTTACAATCGACAGATCTTGCTTAATTGGCCACCACTCGGCGCGTTCAAAATTGTTCTTTAAATTCTATCATATAATTTTCGCGACTGGCATTATCGCTCATTATTCACGACCTTATTTCGCTGCTTCTTGTTATTGGCCACTCCATCGTTTTTTACTTTCTGAGCAGAGATCCTGTTCGTTTATGGGCGAATTATTATTTAGATACTATAGGAGCTTCTCTCTGCTTAGTTATCAGAATCTCTTCCACAAAACAAAGGACAGTTTGCAGAGGCAATCTTCGTAAAATCTGTTGCGTTAATGTAATATATGATGAAGGGATGCATAAAGATGCAAGTAACTTTTTAATTAAGGTTGCTTAATTAAGTATTTTTATGAGAATCTCTTTCGTTGAATTTTATCGCGTATATAGGTTTAATTGTCATTCTCGGAAAAATTGTAGAATAATTTTTCTTGAAACTTTTTCTTTGGGCTTCAAACAAGTTAGAATTTTACATTTCTCTTTCTTTTCCTTTCTCTCTTTCTAACACGCTGGATAAATTAATTATTTGAATATACGTTTTTGTATATTGAGATACAAATTTAAATAAAATTTCTTTTATAAATACGTATCTATACTTAGTGTCTTTTTCTTTGTAATAAAATTTATTATAGATATTATGTATCTACAATTTTTGCGTTTAAAAAGTAGAGGATAATAGACAATATAACAGAATTGGTATAGATACGTGCAATATTATAAATTTATTTTAACGCGAGTATTTCGCTGTATCGTTGAAGTCATCTTTACAATATCGGCTCTAAAATATTGAAAATCCAAATACTGACGGCAATAAAATCTAAAATACGTATTAACGTGAAAATTCGTCACAATAGTCGTGAAACGAACGCAGGCCGTTAACAGGCATGGCATTAACTTATTCATAAATGTTCATAAATTTTAAATTTATTGTTCTTTCAGAGATGAACAAATCTTTACTGAATATTCATTGAATAGTAAGCCTCGCAGAAATTAATTACGATCGTTCTTTATCACGAATTTGCTGTTACAATAAAATTATCGTAATCCGAAAAATGTTGCTTTGCTCGTAATCAATAAATGTAAAGTAATTTTCACATATCCTTTAACTTGTAACTTTTATATGTAATATAAATCCTTTTCTGATTTATTGATCCGATAAATAATTATCCTTATTTTATTTTTACTTGTAAAGAAAGAAAGGTTTTAAAGGAAGAAAATAAAAACGATTAAATAAAAAAAATTGAAGAGAAATGTATGCTGCTTTCCATGATTTGTCGCGTGCAGATATGATCTCCTGTCCCTATATACACTCGTGTATTGACTGCTATTTACAAAAATAGGTCTTCCCACATCTGGCGATTATCTGTGATTTATGTGATTACGTTCCACGATTCGTTACATGGTTTCATCGGAGCTACTCGCGAGAGAGAATCGATCTGTTGGTTTTCAATGCGGGCCGCGCGCGCCATTGCTACACTCTTTGTCTAATCCGTCATTTTTCGATATGCGATTAAACAGCACTGACACGTACGCCGGTACTCGCGGAAAAAATTCGGCGATCTCTTGAATACGAGATATTTGAAAGCTCGCGCGAATGGGATACGCATTTGAAACGCACAAGCGCTTTCAGACATGCAATTATTACGAAATAATTGCGCGCTGCTTATCGTTTATCTTGGAATTATTATTTTGAAATACATGACGGATCAATTAGTAATTGGTAAAACTATACACAAACGTGTATTTTAGTTTATAGGAACGATATTTATAGACGGGTTATTTGCGAACATTCGATACGTATACAGTTTCGTCTGACAAAATTAACACGGCACGGAATATCCTCTATTTTGTTTTAAGGAACGAACGCATCCTGAGTCGGTTATGACCTAAATAAACAGTTTGTATATTCTCTCTATGTAAACTGAAAAACGGTGAACAACAAAATGCCCCACGTTACTGTTGAGAAACAATTATAAGTATCGTGACTTTTTTTAATACGTCTTTTTCCATAGAATTCGGTACTTACTCAACGAGATAGGGCATCGTTCGCACGACGTCATCGCTATCGCGAAGTCAATGGACTTTCGTGTTTATCTCTCCGTCGTTCGCGGAAGCTTTAGAAATGTACACGCTCGTATACGCATCCAAGTCAACCGATGGTTTACGCCTGCACGCGAAAGCTGCAGCAGGGGGCTGCCTTAGTGCGGGGTTGTATTAATCACTCGAATTAGTATACACGGAAATAAATAGGTATTGAACTTTTTAAAATTTATTTTGGGGAACTATGACTTGCATTTGAAATTTATAAATTCTTTATAAATCAGTACTCTCGAAGATATTAATTTGACATTTTTGCTTTCTAAAAAATTAAAGCACGTTACTGATCAAAAGGGAGAATGTTTCTGTTGTTTCTTCGATACTTAGAAAATTACCTTGGATGTAAAATTTTGGTTTTGGAAAAAGATGTTTGAGTCTGAATTTGAAAAAAAAAAATAAAAAAAAAATGTATGTTATTAATATTATCTTTGTATAACTCGTTTTTGTAAATTTTACACATTATTACGTACAAAACTATAGTCGTTGTTTATTTTTTATTTTACTATGTTTTTTAAATGTTTTTTTATCTTATGTATGAAATACAACAGGGTGCATGAGAAATTTGAAAGTAATCTCTTCGAAAGTATCGGTCGTAGAAATAAAGCGAAAGTATAATTATCAAAATTAATAAGTAAGAAGCTTGTTGAAGAAAAATATCGATCTTTTTGTTCTCGCAAGTCCGCAGTCGGGGAACACTTTGCTCGTTCGCGTTTCTAAAGCTTTCTAGGTTTCCGGTAACGCCTTAAGAATACGGCACTAGAGCTTAGAGTTGTTTCCCTGCTGATTTGGATCTCCGTTTCCTTCGCGGGCTAGGAGTCTTCGAACATGGCGCGCGTAATTTCTCTTGATCACCCGGTAACTCTAGAAGGGTGCCGTCGCACGCAGATTTCCATTTGCAGATAGCGATCTCATCGTCGATTCGGTGTCCACCCGGATGATTGTATCTGAACGCGAAGCAAATGTGAAATCACGCGATAGTGACAATTTGTGGATACGTCCGATACAATCGGAACGGGTCATTCCCTGTGGCCTCAATAGAAAGAAAGACTGTGATACTCTAGAAATAAAAAATACCTTAAAATACCGATGCTAATTTATAAAATTATCGCGTTCAATCTTAATCTCTACGTTATGTTATTAATATTTAAAAAATGCACAAATTAAATAAATTAGTTAGAATGAAGAGGTATTGATATCGAATATATGAAAATGTGGTCAACGTACATATTATTTAATATTATACATATATTGTCCTTGTGATTTGGTATGCAAATCGATTGCAACGTTGTTCCGCGTTGTTGATAACGAACACAACGGAGAATCGCATTCGCGCTTGTAACTTATTAGATATATCTTCTCTATTATCGTGACAAGAAGTTATAATAGTTTTGAGACACTCCGTACGTGGGATCTTATTACCTTAATTCGTCGAAAGCCAAAAAGCTGTAACTATGTACGGAACGTTAGTTCTCGCCTTTAATAACATAGATCGCTTTTTCGCTTTTGTCGCGTTGAAGCACCTGGATTACGTTATTTTTTGCGTTCGAAAGTTGTTCCGTAGACGGATGATGACATCGCGACTAGAAACATATTATCTACATTTAATTATCTACAATACATTTATCTACAAATGATTCGTCGAGGATATTGTAGCTGAATTATAGGCATATTAACTTAAACACTGCAAATCCGAGTGATGTTATTTTAATTGAACCCGTGTGGAAATTGCGTTAGGGCTTTGATAAGGCCCCTGTTAATTTTCCCTAACTTTGTTTGGGCCCTAATGTGGAAGCCCAATAAGAACCCTTTAAGGCCGGTTACGCTTTTTCACTGAGGGCTCTTAGAGGCTAAATAATCAGGGCCTTGATAATTGCCTTATGAAATCCCTTATATTCCTCTATAATCACCTGACAAAAAAAAATTATTTATTTCGAAATTTTATTATTATTTTTTAACTATATTTGTTTCTTAAGATGCAGTCTATGATTATAAATATTTTCTCGTATTTGAAAAAAACACTTACCTTGGTGGGATCGAACTCGGGACCTCTGGATCGTGAGCCAACTACCTTACGTGGTAGACCACTTCTTAATTTAATGTAAGTGTTATATTTAGTCTACATATGTTATAACCAGCGCAAATATATAATTTTTCAAAAATTATCTTAAGAAACAAATTCAGTTTAAAAAGAGTAATAAAATAATAATGTTATATTTAAATGTTTAAAAAAATTTTTTTAAAGTATGAAGAATTAAAATTGTTTTACGTTGATCGAAATAACCTTGAAGAGTTTTCAATTTATTTACGCCCTGATGTTTCTTTCCTATCGAAATCCCGACTAGGTTTTAAAATAAATATAATCTCTATTTTAACCCTATTCACTCCAACGTTTTTTCCGCCCCTTTAATCCTCCAACCATGCACTTTCGAGTCCCACGTGTTTTTTATAATGTTAATAGCTTTGAAAAATTCCCCAAAAATTATTATATCTTTGTACCTTCGACTAAAAATTAATGTAAATAACATTTGGAAATAATTTATTTAAATATTTTTTTAGAACATTTATATGTTGACAAACACACATTACGATTCGTTTTATTTAAAAAATCATTTTTCCGGCGTGGGGGAGATTATCCCACGATACTTTGTTTTTCACAAAAAAACGATTGTTAGAAACTCGTGGGACACGAAAGGGCATGGTTGGAGTGAATAGGGTTAATAATCGTTACCTTGATCAAGTCCCATCAAGGCCCTTATTGGGTTTCCTTATTCAGGCCACACATTAATTGAGCTACCCAAAACTGATATCGCCCTACTGGGACCTAGCCTGGCAATAATTGTGGAAATCCTTATTAGGGAACCCACGTTTAAGCCCTTAAAGGCCCCGAAGTTTATTAAGGTTGCCTTAACAATTTTCCACACGGGAAGCTGTAAATCACGTCATTTAATACAATTGGATCTGTATTAACTTTTAATTTAATACGATTAAACGTGTTAATTTAACTCGCAACAAATGTAAAATGAGTTTCAGTCAAAAGTGTTATTTTTAAGGCATATATCTAAGCCAAATTATCAAAACACAAAATTTTATATGGAATTAATTTGCTAATTATTTGCTTTTAAAAGTAATTTTTTTGCTCCAGCTATTAAGTTACGAAGGGCTGGATAGCTTAATCTTAAGCTATCCAGCCCAGCCCTTTGTACATTTTTAATAGTGTGAGCAAAAAATTATTCTTGCCAGCAAAAAATAGCAAATAATTTTGGTATTTTTAACTTTTTGCTTTGACTTATATGTATGTTTTTTTTTACAATGGCTGGATAGCTTAATCTTAAGCTATCCAGCTCTTCGTAACTTTTCAATAGCTGGAGCAAAAAAATTACTTTTAAAAGCAAATAATTAGCAAATTAATTCCATATAAAATTTTTTGTGTTTTGATAATTTGGTTCAGATAGCTTAATATACCTTTATTTTTAGACATTTATGCGTGTAGAAATAACACACTTCATGGATTTACAGTGAATGCGTCTGCAAATCTCTCTCTCTCTCTCTCTCTCTTTCTCTGACAATTGTCATATCACATACTATATAAGTGATTCGTGAAAGCCGCGTATTAGGTGAAAATTGTGTCACGCGGTGGATATGATCGCGTGAATTGTCTAATGTCTAAATACTTATTGCTTTGTGCGACGCGTTCACGGCCGAAGCTATTCGATTGACGTGCGCATTCTTGCGAGCCACAGGTATTAAAACACGTTCCGACTTTTACACGCTCTTCTCTGTTTCATGTCGATATTTGCGTCTTCGAATACGTGGCTGCCTTCACATGTGGCGCCTGTATAACATAAATACACACATATGTATGCACCTATGCGGCGCCGCCGTGGTTTCACGAGCGGTTGACCACAAGCCACTCAGTTTTTTCCCATTTTCTCAGCCTTCTCGACCGCTTTGGATATACCTGAATAAACACAAATCGCGCGCATAAAGACGAGAATGATGTAGGAACCTGTCAAATCGAATTTGTAAAAAGTCATCTTTTTATTTTCAAAATTTCAATGTAATCAACAAAACTAATAACCAACGGTTGGCTTTTTCTAAAAAAAAATAAAATGTAGGCGTTATGTTTTGGTACAAAAGTAATAATGTTTAAAGTCATGGAATTGCTAATTTTATAATTATTTTATAAGTGATAAACATATGTCAGTGTGGACATTACAAAATAATTTCTCATTATCTATTATTCTTTAATTGATAATCGTATTTGACGTACTTGTAGATATTCTTCTTCCTCTCTATAAATAATTAAGAGTAAATTGAAAAGTCAATTTCACATAATTATCTATATATTATGTTTTATTGTGCTTTGACGTATATTGACAGGAAAAGGAAAAGAGAAAATTATATATATTGTTCGGCAATTTACAAGTGTTTGCTCAACGGGGAACATCGTTGTAAAGGCAGAAACGCTATATTGACGCGTACCCGGGTACGAGCCTAACATCGTGATCAATCCTTTGATGTTAGGGAACTATGGTACACGTGCGGCTGCAAAATTAGCGAACGTGGGGCAACTAGATTTGTGGACGTCTGCCATGGCTAGAAACATTAGGTTCTCTGTTTGCCACCGCCGTCAATTTATCGATCGAATCATCCTTCACGTCGATTGACATCAATACCTGTTACTCGAACAAATAGGACATCTCGCATTAAACCGCACAAAAATGAGTTTATTTAATACTTATTTGTGTATGAGAGTATTTGTGGATATTCATATAAATTAATATAACTATAATATTGAGTATAGTATATAGGATAAGCAGAATATATATAGCATATTAATTAATTACATAACGTTTATTATCTCTTCCAAATGTATTTTGGAGAGATATAATAATTTATTTTTCACAAATATCTCTTGCATGAATTGATTAAATGTAATTAATTTAAATGCGTTTTTAAAGTGAGAAAATTCTCTGCGGAGCAGTTTTGTTTCAATATAATGTAAACATAAACACAAATGCAAAGCTTTTTGCTTTGCGTAAAAATTTCCTTTTACTTTCAAATTCTACTAGCGACAAATTATCGACTCCGTCAACTTTTATAGAGGATACCCGACTGAGACAAAACTTCGCTCGAAACTTTCCCGGAGGTAATTAAGAATTTTTCTTTGCTCATCGTTAGGAGTTGCGGGATGTAGTAGGGGCAATCTTGGGGGTACAGCGTTTTGGCGTATCTCGTACGCGAGCGAGAGGAAGGAAGGCTTAACTCTAAAAGCGGGTTTCCAATTCCAAGCAATCATAATGGATTTTACCCAGGAGGTTCAACAACGTTGGCATACTAATTAGTGTCTCGGTCGCGCTATCCCGAGCAGCATGCGGCGCTCGTCTCAGAAGCATTTCGGAAGCCGCGACATAGCGAATCTAATGATCCGGGGGAAATCGACATCGAATCGTGCGCAACAGCGTGTGTGTACATATACTGCCGCTTCATCGCGCATGAATAACGCCATTTGAGGCGCAACGAGTTTGCTTACACTGTTCATTTAATACATCGCAAATAATTCAACGTCGCCGATTGCGGATTTGTCGTTATTTGTGCCGCGTCAGTATATATTTGCCGAAGTATATACCGCGAAACTATTTATACATCGAAATATTCAGGATGTTCTCGTTTGATGCGGTTTTCAGAATACAATAAAGTCGCGATATGAAAGAATAAATATAGAATGTCTAAATCTGCGTACTGTATTTCATACGAGGAATTACGTTTGAATTAATTTGGAATAAATATTTTTGTTCTCTAATTTTACTTTATATATAATGCAACCATTACAATAGAAACTTGACGAAATCGCTAAAAGAAGTCAGGTCTTACTTTTTATTTTGCAAGAATCAAAGAGAGGAATATTGTTTTTTTTAACAAATATTTAATAAAATATTTGTTGTGTCAATTATTATCTTAATATGAATTATTACTTTTGTTAATTTTCAATTTTATTGTTACATATATATTTTCGAGAAAGAATACCTATATACATCGTTAATGTAGAGGTAGCGTTATTTGACATCTTCATCTTAATTTCTCAAAAGGAAATAAATGGAATTTTCACTTCAACACCTCCGGATATACGTTTGCAACACGCCTCTGTTGCATCTGACCCGATCTCACGCTGTTGCTCCTTTCTGTGCAAAACGCGTGCGCGAGGCGGCTGATGGATTTGCGTTGCATCACGAAGTAACGTCTGTTCAGGTTACTATATGATATATTCCAGGCCGTCGTCGGATGAATGAAAAAACACCGCTCTGCAATTTTTACATTCGTCACCGTTGACCGTTATTGTCAACACTTCCTGTACGCTTCGTTCTCGCGATATATAAAGCGTATCAAAAGTTATCCGCGCTATTATCCAGCACATCTCTCGAAACATCAATCTTTATAAAGATCGAAATTTTATGGGACGCATCTTCTGGAGATCCCTTAACGTGTAATATTATACGCCATTGTAGATTCACAAATTAAAATCTTCTTGAAGTTCTTTGAAATGCAAATCAGGGATAGAACTTTAATTTATCTTATTTAAACGTTCTTGGTCTATTATCGTTTGCAGAGAGTATTGTCATTTCTAAGACTTATTGTGAAAGAATCGATTTTGAACAGATCGTTTTAGAATATGTCGCGCAATACACGGATTTAAATCCAGATTTATTCGCACCGTGTTGACCGTGTCCGTATTCACGTCAGCCGATGACGGCTTTGATGAAAATCGGGAATGAAATTCGATTCGAAGTGCGACATTAAAGCTTTCATTTCACATACACCGTGTAGGGGGAGGGAATTTGCGAGGGACAATAAAGCGCGAGGGAGTTTTCTCCACGAAGATCGGTATATGTTTAATAAAATAACGCAAATAAAATATCTGGGAAACAAAAATATCTCGTCTCGGAGCGGCGAATGGGCTCGGATATATTGGTATTAACGTTGATTCCATTCGCGCTGCCGGCGGATTGGTCCGGACTTTTGCTGAATTCCGCCATGAAACAAAACTGAAGCGGGCATCAATAGCAATTTTTACAGGTTCACGACTCTGTGAGCCATTCGTGAGAGCCCCGTGTGCCGAGGGTGTAAACGTAAATGTGATTTCACAAATTCAGGATTCAAGATGCGGCTGTAAAAGGACATGACGTATTTTCATCGGAAAATATAATTCTGAAAATAAATAAGAAAATAAAGCATAAAAATTTTGTTACATGTTTAATAACGTTAACGTATTATTCATTTTTATCTCTGCTTTAGTAACGAATTGGAAATGGCATTGATATCGTCGTTTTGAATTGTTGCGCGATAATTGCATCACGTCGAAAGTGTCTGCAGATAATTATCAGTTATATTAATTACCATTGGACCGATAACTATATAAAGTGGCAATTGTAATTTTGCGTAATCATTACGCGCGGTTATTTTGTTCTGTATTTACTTTATGCTCTGCCATGTATATTCTCTCTTTCTCGGAGCGTTTCAAAATTATAAGAAAACATAGTTACCGACCCCCTTCTGTGCTCCTTCTATCGAAATATTTAAATCGTCGTTTTTTCCCGTCAGCATAATTTATTGAGATTGAATAGTCTTAATTCTCTTGCGTAATAAGAATGCGTAATGTTGAATATTTAAGAGCAAACTTAAATATTAGTTTCTTTATATAAATCTTCTTTGCTTCTTTTGTTTAAGAAAACGGTTTGTTTGAAATATTATTGTATATATTAAATACTCTTAAAAAAACTTCATATACATAAAATTACTTTTAATCTTTTAATTAAGATTAACCCAAGAGATTTCAACCTTATTTCTTATACAATGACAATGAGACGAGTGAGTGTCGTGATAATATCACGTGGTAATGGGTCTTTGTTCGCGTAAGGATAATGTTTTGCGAGGGGTGTCAGGTGCTGTGCTCGCGGGAGAACCTGTGGCACACAGAAGGTCGGTCGACCGAACTGAGGGGTAAGGATAAGGACGAAGGGAGCGAGCGAGCGAGCGAGCGAGCGAGCAAGCGAGGTGGCCGCCGCCACCGCTGACGGGCTCGATGATGCAGCCTAGGCAGAAAGACAGGGAGAGAGAGCAGGGGTGGCTATATATAGCAGCGCGCCCCGGGCATCGATCGTCGGACCTGGGAGTCCGGATTCGGCACTGTTCACTCGCTCAGCCTCGGCGCCTCAGCCCGCGAACCGTGCGAAAGTACTTCCGGTGCTCCGTACACTACGGAGCTATCAACGACGTTCGATCGAAAGTATTATATTGTTGGACGCAACATCGATTTTTTTTCTCTATTTAAATTTCACATTTGTGCACGCGCGCGCACACACATAAATGTGAAATATAAATATATATATCTATATGTATATAATAAATATATGTACGTAATTTTGATCCATTATATATATCTGTGTCGGTGGAAAATATTAGAACAAGATTACAACTTTTTAAAGAGCTCTTTTTATCTTTTATGCAACAGCAAATAAAAAATATGAAATAAATGTAAAATTATGCATGTGTGGATCACAAGCATAATACTTTTTTCAAACATATTATTTAAATAGCAGTAGAAATAAACAAAACAAAAAATAGAAAAAATTTATACAATATTTTTGCCGATGCTGTCGACATTTAATTACATTATTTATGTAGTATATACATTTATTTTATATATTACTCATATATTAATTATATACATTTCTCATTTAATCATATATTTACTCATCTATTTATCTATATTTATTATTTCCAAGACTATAAAAGAAGATATATTATATAGCATTAAATTGAGAAAATAAATGCTGCGTACTATAGATTTTCTTTCATTAACTTTGTGTTGATTTTTTCTCAATGAAAATTCGATTGTTTGTTAGTGCTTTTCGATGCTAAACATATTTAACTTTTACTTTAATTTGAAAACGGCAGACTTCATGAGTATATAGCAGTAGCACAGTTCGTGAGATAGTCAGACACCGCGCTGAACTCCGAAGCTTGTCGAGAATGATGCTCTTAACATCAAATACGGAACAATTTCATGAGCTTCATATATCGTGAAACTCTCGCGGTACACACACTGAATATTAATTAAAAACATGCCCCCCCTCCGCAGTTCTTTTACTCTACAGATTGCATCCTTCGTTTATTTATTGCATATAGCCCTCGTTGGAATTTATCCAATAATAAGTAATGGTGCACTCTATGAAAAGTTTCCACGACAATATGAATTATTAATCATAGCGCTTAACGGCGGTAAAGCTGTCAAAATGTATTTTTCAATATAAAATTATATATAACGGGTGAGCAAAATCGAAATTTGAAAGAAATATATACAATTTTTAGCTACCGAAGGTTAATATCAGGATGATAATGAAAACGCGGCTAAGCAAGCGAATGTTAGGGAGCTTATGCAAATGATAATATGAAATAAGCGGTAAGCAGGACTGAATACATCAAGCACGGTTTTATCGAGATTTTCTGTTTCCCGTGCGTGACAGAATCTACCTTCGCAGTCACGTGCCGTTTATTAAAATTCCATCTGAGTGCCTTTGTGCAGCTTTTTGAAACATCGTCAAACGCTTTATTCCATTCGAGAGAGGACTTAGAATTTTGAAAGCGAATACAAAGCCTCGTCATTCAGTATTTCGGCCGGATAGGAATTATTGAACGCGATTTTAATTTAACTCGGCATTTCTCTTTATCATCACAAGGATGCTCTTAATATTTTGATTCCTGAATTTTCTCTGTATAATTAAAAGAGAATATTTCATTTAGCTTTAAAATACTGAAATATTTCTTTTATCTACACTGCATGAACATTTTATTCTAAATATTTATTAGCATTTAATTAAAATGCCAATTTTTAATTTGGCTGAAATATTGAATCACTTTAACCCAAATACACTGCGAATTAAATGTATCAGAAAATTGTGTAAATTATTTATTTGCTTTCAAATATTGAATATGATAGTTTTTCCGATTTAATCGGAATATTGATTTACACGAGTTTTATGTAGGTATCTACTAATTGTGATATGATTTTGTCTCCAAATTATTTTTAAATATTTAGAATAGTTAACATACTATAAATATAACAAACCTCTTTTAATTTTATTAAAATATCAAATTGTCTGAGTTTTTACAAAAATTATTTCTCATTAGAGGAAAACTGCTTTATAACTAATATATAAATCGATTTTGATTAATATGACCAATTTGCACATATTATTTTTCTTTCCTTATTTTACAACGCAGATTTTATCGTGCAGAGAAACAAAGAAACGCGAGAGAATCTCGCGGTCTTATTTCCCGTGTAGTACAATCGGGGGATGTATCGCGGTACAGATTGCTTCCGACAATTGGGTTTTACCTCTAATAACTCGCGACTTGTTGCACTTGCGAGGGATATACAGTCGTATGGATGCTGCGGCGTTCCATAGCTATCGATGTCGCGCATCTGTTGCATGGGCTGCAAATTAATATCGATGTTACAGTGCATCTCATTCCATACCCACCGTACAATACTCTAATTTCGAAAATTAATTACAGTGGAGAATTTTAACAAACTGACGAGATTAAAATAATTTTTGATTTGTAAGCGATCAAAGTTAATCAATGATATCGCGCCAGAATTTGCCAGTGATTGGCACTTTAATCTATCCTGTTATCTAATTTTTTTAAATTTAAATTGATTTTTACCGCTCTGTTGAAGTTATAAATCGTTTAAAATGGGCTTTAAACGGTTAAATATTTCGTATTTCGCGATAACGAATTATACACAAACACACCGGTAATCAGCGCTCGGCACTTTTTTGTGTGACGTATAGCGGGGCCGCTGGTGGTAAACAAGGTCGTCGCGCCGTCATTCGCGCGGCAAGGCTCGAGCGAACGGGTAATGTGAGCTGCTCCGCATTATTATTCTCCGAGACGATCGGAAGAGTACGAAAAGCGCTATAGAAACGAAACGTAAGTGCTGGTCTACAACCTTGCTTGCTTTAAAGAATATTTAAGCTCTAAGCCGTAAGAAATTGACCAATCACAATCGAGTATTCTCCTCACATTCTATTGTGATAGGTCAATTTCTTACGGCTTAAAGCTTAAATATTCTTTAAAGCAAGGTTGTAGACCAGCACCAATCGATCTCGGCAAACAGAAAACATAAATTGTCCACGCAGCTAACTGACGTCTATTAACGATTAGTTATCGTATAAGCGTGTCGAAACAATCTATCTATTACAGATAAATATTTCGCGCGATTTATTCATTTATAGAAGAAATCGAACGGGTGTCGAGAATTGTAATTTTTATCTCGTTTACAATAATTATATTATAATGCTTACTTCTTTAAATGTATTATCACATTACGTGTTGAATCGTTCGCTGATTTAGATGAGATACGCCTATAATTTTCAGATTGAGAACGCGAAATAATACGCTGGATTGAGGATCAGAGTAACGGAAAGACGTGAGATATATGGGCAACCGTATGTTAATTTGAATTTGCAAGGAATATCCAGTGTGGGTTTATTTCGTAGCGAATAAAATACTCGTATTTCATGGCGACGACGTGTTCTCGATTATGTTTTTGGCTGCGGACAGAGTGCTGTTTTACGCGCAATCACTGTTTTGTTTTATATACTCGGCGCGGGACTCGCGCTCACTTACGTGCCGCCGTGGATTATCGTATTACTTTTCGAAATGCGATCATGACAAGTACAGATGATTGGCGTGCACGCGATCGTATTTTTGCGAGTGATTGTATAGGTAGCATGAGTGCGAAGGAACAAGAAAAAACGGAAGAATAATAGCCGTATTCATAGTCCTTCCTTGAGGAAAGGATTCCTTGTTTCTCATTCTACATTTTATAAATTTTAAGGTTCCTTGATCGATCAAGGAAGGTTTATGAAATGTAGAATAACTAATAAGAGACAAGGAATCCTTATTCTATTCCTCAAGGAAGGACTATGAATACGGCTATAAGAGAAAAGGAGAAGGTCTAGAAAGCATCGAAGCACTTAACCCTAACATAACGGCAGGGCGACCATGCGGTGAGAAATTTTCCTTTTTCTTTGTTATTTGCAAAATAAACCGAAATGATGTTTATCCGAATGATCCGAATGATGTTTATTATTAATATTTCATGTGCACTACAATTCTTTCTCGGAAATTGCTAATAATTTGATTATATCTATGTTTTACGGTGCAATATGTTGTAGTTTACATTATGATAGTAGTTTTATATAAGGATTTTTATTCTAATCTCTAATAAAATTATTAAAATACGCTATATTCAGTATGGAATATTTTATATTATATCGACATCGATAAGCACATTGTGAGATAGTCGTAACATTATTATGAAACATCTTTGCGAGTCTTCCGAATAAGGATCAATATAAGCTCTGTCAGAACAGTTTGCCGCAATATTGCTTGCGTGCTCATAATTGCAGCCGCGGTTACATGCCGTTAGCCTAATTAGTAAGAACACGTCGATGCTTTAGTTCGGGAATTGTCAGGATGCGTCGAGCTTTCAGCATATATACTCGCATGCGTATATGTGTACTCCGTTCGACTCCATTAGGCTCAATGAATTTATGTTTTAGTGAGACGCACAAACGTTTCTCGCGCGCGGTTGCTTTAGATTCACGTATAAAGATTTACGTACAAAATGTGAAACCTTTCAAAATGCCATCACGGTCTGTTTGTTTTTCAAATGGTTTTCAAAACAGTACGATTTACTTTACTTATTTGAGGCATCGAACTTTTATCGTAGATACTGACAATATTTGTCTTAGAAAAACATAATAACTACATTTTTACTTACTTGAAGGAAATTACTTACAGTTAAATAAAAAAGCAGTGTCGTAAAATACAAAGTACTCTATTATAATTAATTATTAATTTCTGTGATTATATACGCTTAATGCAATATACCTGATGGAGAGAGAGAAGGGAAAAGGGGACAATACTCCTAATTATAATTTCTTGTTGCGTATTCGCATTTGCAAGAGTTTGTCGAGTTTTCATTTTACTCTATATTCATCGGATTATGTTATACAAATACCACGAATAATATAATTATTATTATAAACTATATTATGTATAACTTTTTGAGTGAAAATAAAAACTGGATTATAGAATTAACGTATTTATGTTAGAAGGAAATCCTCGATAGGCCAAGGAATTACGCGATAATCCTCGGTGCAGTTGTTCAGAAAATTGTGATATCCTTATCTTTCTCAAGGAAGCAAGCAATCTATTGTCTAAAGGTCCTTCCCTTTCATCACAGGGAGTATCCCCTCATTTCACGAAGAGAGGAAGGCGGCATTAATTACGACGCGATGTTTCCAGAAAAAATTGCTTGCTTCTCGATTTCCGAGAGTTCTCTCTCTCTCTCTCTCTCTCAGCTGAGGGAGAGAGTCATCTATATCTAAATTGAAATATGACCGTAATGCGTACTCGTCGATTATCTTTTCCAGCAAATTTCTTGTGCAAATGGATCTTTTATTTGCAGAGCAAAACGTGTTGTCGTTTCAAGCTCTTGGGATGATATTGTACAAATGTCATCTCCAGGAAAATATACTTCTACTTCTTTTTTTATTTCTTGCTTTCTTATGAAAACATATATAATATAGAAAATTGTAAATATATAATGAAGTTATTATCTTTGAATAATTGTTATTATACAATTTCAGAATAAGTTTTCTGGAATTATTATTGCTATTAAAAATTAAAACCTGTACAAAATTATCTTTAATACGGGAAGAAGACTTTTGTATTAAATATTGTTTGATTCTCTAAGTTCTTACGGCATTAAAAATTATTAATTATATAAAATTCATTGTTCTTTGTTAATATTATGACATCTTTTGCTTTTTTACAATTTATTTTCGGGTTGAAAGTTGCATATGCGTTATCGACGAATTGATTCGGTGGAGAGACATTGTTGTGAAAATCACGAAATCGTATCTTTGAAAAGGCAGATTGTTTCAAAACGCCTCGTATTATCCGCGCACATAGAATTATGTACACCTGCATATGTACATATAAGGATACTGCGCGGAATTCATGGATCAGTTTCTGCGCTAAGAAGATTGCGGCTCTGGTGTCAGATTAATTAAATTAATTCGCGCACAACTAAGGCTCTAACGAGGTCGCGGTTCTTCGGTGCCATAATACATTGCAATTACCTTGTGGGAAAATTTAACCGCACGCTCGAATTTTATTTACTACGCGCAGCTGGCATCCGCACATATATATTTAACAGCAACAGGCAGAGTGAATTATATTTTAAGAAATTTAAACTGTATTAACGGGGAATCTAGCTCGAAGATAATTTCAAGTTAATGCGAAATTAATTTAAAAATTGTTTTTCTCTCGTAATTTAAAAATTAGTATGAGGGGAAATAACCGGATATTATATACTTTCGCTGGTAATTTTAAAATTAATTTAACATTGCTCGCATCAATTTGGAATGTTATTGCTAGATTGCAAATCGCCTGAAACACTTTAGTCTTCTCTGTCTCGGATCCTCCACTATTAGTATAAATTTATTCCAGACACAGTTCTCGAGTAGGTAAATTACAATTATACAATTACGCTTTGGATCATTATAGGGCGCGTTTTTAATGGAAGATGTCTTTGTCGCACACAGGGTAGCTGAATCCTTTTGAATAACTTTTAGCGATACGCTTTGGTCCCTTTGGTTTTTTTGTGCGCGAAACCGTAATACATTTTCCTGCACGGAAGGCACAACATATCCTGATCTTTGAAGCTATCGTGTAGCTCGCACCGAAACATCGTCTTGCTCGGCTCATCACATGCTCGATAAAGGGCCGCGGAATTTCCTGTAACTCGAAAGCACGCGTCACGCGCGCTTTGCAAGAACCGTGAGCGATCGCGGCGATTCTCGAGAGAGATG